>PVJI01020415.1:0-29069 GCA_004026765.1 Micronycteris hirsuta | reverse complement strand
AGTATTGATTTCATTAGAAAAAAATCTGTTTGGGGCCTGATTTCATGGTACATATCAGAATAAATAATGGATGGATTAAAAAGTTACATATAAAATGGAAATTTTAAAAATATTAGGAAAGGATGTAGGTGCTCAATTATCTTTCTATTATATGAGTATGGGAGCCTTTCTGTGCATAAAAAACTGATAGAACTGACCATATGCTACTTGAAAATTACTACAAACAAAATTAAATATACAATAAGCAGGGAAAATATTTGAATCAATTAGGATAAAGTTTAACAGTCATAGTACTTCAGGAGCTCACAAAGTAGGCAATAAAAACCTAATTGAAAAACCAACAAGGGTGGGGGAATTGGATGAAGGTGGTCAAAAAGTACACACTTCCAGCTCTAAGGTAAACAAGTACTGGGGATGCCATGCACAATATGATGCGAGTTAGCACTGCTGTGTGGTTTATCTGAAAGTGCTAAGAGAGTAAATTCTAAAGGTTCTCATCACAGGAAAAAAAATTTAGTAATTCTAAGAGATGATGGATATTAACTAAACTTATTTTGGTGATCCTTTTGCAATACATGTAAATCAAGTCATTAGGCTGTATACCTTAAACTTATACACTATATGCCAATTTTACCGCAATAACACTGAAAAAATAAAAATAATACTCAATGGACAGAACTTTCAAAACAGAGGAAATACCAATGTGTAAATACGTGTCAATGTAAATGTTTGACTTCTCAGTGACTAGAGAGGCACAGATCTGAACCACAGTGGGATAGTGGATTTACCTACCAGGCTGTAGATATTGAAAATGCTAACATCCTCTGATGTCAGCTCTGCTGCTGTTGAAATTGTAAATTGGAACAACGTGTCTGAAAATCAGTGTTTAACAATGCATATCAAGAATATTAAAAATTCTTCAAATGCTCTGACCTAATACCCCACTTCGTGGAATATATACCAAGGAAATTAAGTTAAAAAGAGACAAAATTCTATCCCAATAGATGTTGCAACAATGTAATTTCTAATGGTCAAAAACTGTGTCCAGCCGAAAGAAACATCTGATAGCAAACTCTGCTCCATCAGGGGAGTATCACAGAGCCATTGAAGAGGGCTTGTAAAGGCTGCTGATGGTGAAGGGCTTTTGAAGCATAGATGCTGGAGAAAAACTGAAGGGAAAAGTGAACAGTTAACAGTGGTGGCCATAGGAATGTGGTCTGCTTTTATTTCCTACACTTTGCAAAATTTTCTCTTGGGATATTCTTAACCTGGAGTCATGGGCCCCCTGCTGGTAGAGGATCTCAAAGAATCCCAAAATTATATCCAAAAGTTAGTGTGTCTATGCAGTTTCCCCACTTATGAAACAAGCTCCTGAAATGACTCAACCTTTTTTTCTCTGTTTAGCAGGAAAGTTGAGTCATTTTGTGACAAGGAATCAAAGAGATTCTACCCATGCAGCAATATCTTCATTGATATGTTCCCTAAAGCAAGGGACATAAAGGAAAGAATAAACAAATGGAATCTCATCAAATTAAAAAGCTTCTGCTTGGCTAAAGAAAACAGCATTAAAATGAAAAGAGAACCAACTATACAGGAAAACATATTTGCCAATGATACCTCAGACAAGGGCTTGATCTCCAAAATATATAAAGAACTCATACAACTCCACTCCAGAAAGACAAACAACCCAATTAAAAAATGGGCAAAAGATTTGAACAGACACTTCTCCAAGGAGGGCATACAGAGGGACCAGAGACACATGAAAAGATGCTCAGCATCACTAGCCATCAGAGAGATGCAAATTAAAACCACAATGAGATACCACCTCACACCAGTCAGAATGGCCATTGCAAACACATCAACAAACAAGTGTTGGAGAGGATGTGGAGAAAAGCGAACCCTCATGCACTGTTGGTGAGAATTCAGACTGGTGAAGCCACTATGGAAAACAGTATGGAATTTCCTCAGAAAACTAAAAATGGAACTGCATTTTGACCCAGCAATTCCACTGCTGGGATTATACCCTACAAGCCCTGAAACACCCATCCAAAAGAACCTATGCACCCCAATGTTCATAGCAGCACAATTTACAATAGCCAAGTACTGGAAGCAACCTAAATGCCCATCAGTAAAGGAGTGGATCAAAAACCTGTGCTACATTTACACAATGGAATACTATGCAGCAGAGAGAAAGAAGGAGCTCCTACCCTCTGCAACAGCATGGATGGAACTGGAGAGCATTATGCTAAGTGAAATAAGCCAGGCAGTGAGAGACAAATACCATATGATCTCACCTTTAACAGGAACCTAATCAACAAAAGAAAAAAGCAAGCAAAATATAACCAGAGACATTGAAATTAATAACAATATGACAGTAACCAGAGGGGAGGTGAGAGGGGATAATGGGGGGAGGGATTTTCAGGAACATCTATAAAGGACACATGGACAAAGCCAAGGGGGGCGCGGGTAGTGGAAGCAAGGGAGGGAGGTGGGTTTGGCTGGGGTGGGGGCAGGGCAGGTGGGGGGTAAATGCAGACAACTATAATTGAACAACAATAAAATAATGTTTAAAAATAAAATAAAGTTTAAAAAAAAGAAATCAAAGAGATTCTAACCAGCCTTCCCCTTCACAGCTACCTTTCCAGACAAAGGTAAGACTACCAGTCCTACCAAGAGCCTGTCTGCCCCTGTGTCTCCAGAGCTCTGAAGACAATGGGTAAAGGAGATGCAGGTAGGGTCTGAGGCTCGATCCACCAGCATGAGTCTAGAAGGAAGACTCACTTCTTCTTTGATTGTTTGGCTTTACACTTTTGCTCTTTTTTTTTCCCCCCCGCATGTTTTCAAAAGGCAGGGAACTTCCTGGCTCACTCCCCCATTCGCCTGAGAAAAGGTGAAGGTGGGCCCTATATCCCAGTGAAGATTCATCCAGTCCCAAGCCTGCAAAATTCTCTGTGTTTCTTTCTGCTTCACAGAACCACAAGAATAAAAGATGTCACCAACCTTATCTGCTTTGGCTTTGTATCAGTTACTCTCCAAACATCCCAGGTAGAGAGGGCTTTCAGTGTCTCACCAGTGCTTTAGAAACCCTGCAGAGCTGACTGCTTTTGGCCTTCAGAGCTGAATGGCCAAACATATCTACACTGTCAGAGTGGCTAAGGGGACACACAGTCCCCAGTGCCAGTCTATGGGCTTAGCGTGATGCCTGATTAGTCCTTTTTACTATGCTGTGGCCTTTGACCCCAGAATGCCTTTTACACCAAGTTTCCTTGTGCATGTTCCCTTCCTGGGAAATTATAGAGGCCTATGGAGAGAAGTCCTGCCCACCTTGTGTCCCAGGCACTGTCACTGCACACACCACTCAGAGGGCCACAAGCTTCAAGCATCCCATCTCAGTCTTTCTCCAAAAGCCCAAGCTCTGCGCCAAGGCCAACGTTCAATATGTTTCCAATATGAACTGGCTGCATAGCCTGGGATATCCAATGGACTGGGCTGCCCCTCCTCCTGAGGTCAGGGGTTGAGGGACAGCACACACCTTTATTTATGTGTTTCTTCATTTACTAGCTGGCATGACTTCCGCTTCTTTCCATCACTGCACACCACTGTCTACTTCTGGCTGTTGGCTGAGGCTGGAGCTGGGGCATCTGGGAACTGCACTGAGCCACTGGCCTTTCTCACAGCATCAGGAGACACAATTTTATTTTTGTCAACTCCTGCTCATGGTCCTGAGCTCGTTGGAGTTAGAACTCTGTCTTAAATTGACAAAATCATTTTGAAATGTACTTAAGAAAATGCCAGGATGCCACTGTCATTTACCACTTAGTTAAGTCCCAGTTTTAGCTTTTTAAGTTGCATGACGTGACGATGAGGTGCAGAGGGTAGCAAGGTCAGCAGTCTTTACTTGACTGGCACACAGCAGGCAATTTCCTCCAGAAAACCTAACTTTTTATTTTATATAACAATATGTAAATTTTAAATACAAAATATAATTTTTAACTGACAAAAAAGGATAGATGTATCATTTTGTAAGTGATTTTTGTGAAGACATATTAAGTTAAAAAGAGGAATCCAAAGGGAAGCTGAAATCCCACCAACACCAGAGCAGACCTGGCTGACAGGCACTCCCTCTGAGCAACCAGCTTCCTCCACCCACCACCAAGCCAGTCCATTTCGCTGGGAATGCTAAAATGCATCCCAATTTCAGAATCATGAAAGAGGGAAAGAATCCTGGGTTAAGAGTCAACAAAATCCTGTTGCAGGACTGTGTGCTGCTGACATGGAGTTCCTTTGCCAAGAACTCGGAGATGGTGCAGTCACAACATGGTGCCCACTGGTGGTTGGAGAATCACTTGTTTTAATGGAACCTCCCATGTAGCTGAGGGTCAGCCTGCCCTGTCCTGTTGTCCGTAGCAGACAGAGTCCTTCTGGAAGATTCATCAGCTTGGCGGCCAAGAGTCTAAGGAGGGAAACTTTAAGACCTCCTCCCCTCCATCATCACCTCTTAGCCTTTGGCCTGAGATGGGAACTTCCTCCTGGAGAAATCAGTAGTGTATCCAGCATCTGTGCTCTCAGTGGACCTCATCGTCTCTTTCCTGTTAGAGAAAGATGCAGTGGCTATTGAAGAATATTGCGTTTGTTAAAATTGACACTTTGGTAGAAATTCATCAAGTACCCTGACAAGGGTTAAAGGCACCCCAAAACTCCTGACTCACTTCACTCTCCTGTTCCCAGGGTAGAATCCACCCGGACACCCATGGTGTGGGCTCGAGGACATGGATAAAATGAAATACTTAAGTGAGGTGGACGGTACCCCCCGCCCAGGCATCACTGTGAACGGGGCAGTGAGGACACAGGATTGGAACGACTGCTCCCAGCCTTGCCCCATCCTCAGGTAGATTGGCATTGCCATGTCACCTGAGACATATTCTAATGAGCTTCACTTTCTCTTGTCTTTCTTGATCCTGGAACCAGTATCTGTTCATCTGCCCCCAAAGTTGCTGTCCCTGAGGACATTAGGAGGGAGGGGTGTTGCTCCACAGCAGTCTGGCCCCTTCCCCCATACAGATCAGCAAAACCCCTCTTCTCAGGGCCCCCGCCCTGAGTAACTGTTTAAGGAAGCCACCATCCATCCCAAAATCTCCATCCCAGCACTCTACTTCTTTTGATTATAACACTCGAAACAATAGGCAACTGGTGGGCTTATTTCTTATCCTTGAATAATTACTGCCTTTCCAGGGACCATCAGGTCCTATAAACCGACAGCATATCTATCTCACCCCCTTGGATCTCTCGCAGAGCAGATGCGTAATCATGATTTTTTGGTCTATTTTTATTTTTTAAGAGCTTTATTGAGATATAATTCACATACCATATGATCCGCCCATTTATGTGTGTAAATAAATGATTTTTAGTATATTCATAGATCCCCAAATCTAATTTTAGAAAATTTTTCACCCCAAAAGGTACCTTGTGTCTTTTAGCAATAACTTCCCATTTCCTCACATTCCTTTCCTGACCTGTCCTAACAAACCCCTTTATTTCAGTTCCATAGACGTCAGATTCTGAACACTTTTGTATAAATAAATCATACAATACATGGTCATTTGTGACCAGCTACTTTCATTGAGCCTAATGTGTTCAAGGTTTATCCACACTGTAGCATGTCAGTACTTTAATGGTTTTTTATTGTTGAATAATTTTCACTGTACATATACCCCACATTTTGTTTACCCAGCTACCAGTTGATGGACATTCGGGTTGTTTCCACTGTCTGTCTCTTATGAATACAGCTTCCATGAACATTTGTGCACAAATTTTTTCATGGACAGAAATTTTCAGCTCTCCTGGGTGTATATGTATAAGGGGAGTTGCAGGACCCTGTGGAAAGTCTATATTCACTTTTTAAAGAAACCATCAAACTGTTTTACAAAGAGGCTGCACCACCTTCCATCCCAGGAGCAGAAAGTCACAGCGTTCCCAGTTCTCTCCACACCTGTGATTAACCATCGCCTTTTTACAGCCACTGGCTGTGGTTTAGATTTGCATTTCTCTAATGCCTAATGATACTGAGAATCTTTTCATGTGCTTGTTGACCATTTGTATATCTTCTTTAAAGAAATACTTATACGGATCTTTTGCACTTCTGATTATGGTAAAATACTCCACACATAAAATTTACCCTTATCCACTTTGAAGTGTTCAGCTCAGTAATGTTAAGTATACTCACATTGCTTTGCAACCCACGTCCAGCATTTTTTCACACCCATTAAACAAAAGCTCCCCCTTCTCCTCTCCCCAGCCACCCTCTATGTTCCATTTCTGGGAGTTTGACAACCTGCTCACAAATATACTGAGTGACTCTGTGCACCACCCTACCCACCCTCCGAGTTGCGTGATCCCACACAAACCCTTTTCATTTTAGCATGGACTCTTCTGGGAACTGACCACTCCATCAGAGAATTCTCAGACCTTACCCAACACATCATGGGTATTTTAGATTTCAAGAGTATGTCCTTCAGTCATAGTTTCAACTGATGTTGGATAGCATGCTAGTCATTGCCCATCACATGGAAATTTTCTTGTCCAAAGTCCCAGCAGATGTCACTGGGGGGCACTCACAGGCTTCTGTCATAGCCCCACTGACACTCTAAACGAGATTTTTCACTGTAGAGCAGGGGTCCCCAACCCCCAGGGCCATGGATTAGGAACTTGTTTGCACAGAACTCCAGCCCCTATTCTGCACTGTTTGGAATGACCAATCTGTAAGGGCATGGGCACTTTTACCAGTCCCCATCCACATGTCCAATTAATGTTGCCTAAAGGACACATTTACTTGCATTCTGGTCTACAATCCTAGGGAGGGGAAATTATCATTCTTATCACACCTTTAGGACAAACCCTGTTCAGAAACATCGAATTTTGTCCAGACTTTCACCTTAATCCATTGGCTTTGGATTTTACAATGTCAGGCAAGGTATGTATTCCTGTCAGACAAAATATGCATTCAGGTGAAGGGGGCATAACTTCTTCACATAAAGCCTGGAAAGTTAACATTCCAACTTTCATTCAAATTTCCATCTTATCAACACTTCGATTCTACATTCTCTCTGTGTAATTGTAGCCTCTATTAGGACTTCGCCAGCAGGCTTTGGTCCCATGTCATGGGGCTCCAGAAACATCTTCACTCCCTGACATGTTTTATTTAAGTATCCCCACAAAGGACTAAGCCAAGGGACCCTGGTCCTTTTCTCAATCTCTTTCTTGACTGAATTGTGAGACCATCACCCCAGGTGATTTCAGGTCAGATTCCTGTTGCCAGTTTTGGCTTGTACCTTTCCAAATTCCTCCAAACTAGATTTTTAAAAAGCAGATTTACTTAGGGCCTTTGATGTTGGGGGATGCAAGAGATTCCAAGTATTTAGAAGTGTCATGCAAGGGACCCAGGACAATAGCAGACAATTCTTTATTATACAACGGACCTTTTCCCCCAAACCACCAAGAGGGTTTCCAGCCACAGGAGTATCCAAAGAGGCCAGTGTCCCAGCCCTGTGCCCCATGGGAAACAGTCCTCCACCTAAGATGCAGGGCCTGGCATTGGTCACAGTCACCTGGCCAGATGCCCACTTCCCTCCTGGTAAGATGGTATTTTCCCTGTTGAGGTCATTTTCTGCCTCCAAGTTCTAATCATCATTATCTCCAAGAGGGAATGGATGGTGTCTTCTGTGGAGATGTTTATGAGCAGAACATGATTCTGAGGGAAGCCTGTGGCCTGCCTCTTGATTCTCAATTCTCGCTGAGATGGGAAGTCCTCAGGTATTCAAGCCTCCACATGGGGACTCAGCCACTCCACCAGATGGAGCCAAGCCCTTGATGAATTACACAGATGGGACTAAACCTGCAGACCTGAGAGTTAGTGCTGAGTTAATTCTATCTTTGCTTAGAAATAGCATTTCAGCTCCAAGCTCTGGCATTTGAAGGCATCATGCCAGGATTGGATTCCTCCAGTCAAACCTGGCATTCTCTAGAGCTCACAAATGAATAATGGCACTAACTGTAATAACAGCCGACATTTACACAATATTTACTTTGTGCTGGACGTTGTTCTTAGAGGTCTGAGAGCATTAGTAATTCATTCAATCCATATGGCCCATGAGAGAGGTTCAGTAATGTCTCCACTTTACAGGTGAGACAGTTGAGGTCTGGGGACATGAACACAGGTGCCCAAGGGGTTACATTCAAATAAAGAATTAAACCTCAGGCAGCCTGGCTACATACTCTATTCACCAAAAAGATAAGCACATTTTTGAAAAGTAAAAATTGAGAAGAAACAAAAGTTACACCCTATGCAAAGCTGCCCAGTGCAAACTACACTAGAGACTGGATAATATCCAAATGGGCCCAAGATCTATATCCTGTGGGAATCTGTGAAAGCACACATCTAGGGGAACAGTGACACCTGTGTGCAAAAAGGAATGAAATCATAGCATGTGATGAATGATGTTATATAGGATTATCTCTTTAAATTACCTAAATAAAATACTAGCAAATTTCATTCTACAGCTCATTAAAATAATAATAAACCATGGACAAACAGGACTTACCCTTCAGAAATGCAAGGATCATTCAAGTAGGATATCAATTACCATCATTCACCACATTAATGTCCAAGAAGAAAACCACATCTGCAGAGAAGCTAACATGTGTTTTTAAAGATTCAGTATCCATTCCTGACTAAATTTAAAAACACTTAGCAGTAAGTGGATATTTTCTTCTTATAATAAAAAAAGCATATCTTAAACCAAAAATAAGTGTCAAACTTGATAGTGAAACGCCAGAAACATTCTCTTCATGTCTCTGCTATCAGTACATACCGATTTAAGGTAAGAGAGGAACACAAGAGAGGAAAATTGTGAAGGAGGCAAGGCCATGGTTACTGGAAGGTGGCGTGGCCACGTGCTGGGGAAAGCCAGACACACTGAAGCACCACAGACACACTGAGGTGGCTGGCGACAAGCACATGCTAAAGGGGCCCCTTTTCTGTACATAAATCAAAACCAGCTTGGGAGGGGGAAAAAGGAAGAAAGAGTTCTCCTTATTAAGGGAACAGCAACAAGTATGTGTAAAATAACATGAAAGGTGAAAAATGCGTCTCGTCAACAGGACATGCAGGGCTGTGCAGGGGAACGAAGATGCTAGAAACAAACATGAATGAAAGGCCAGTGGATCTCATCTCTCATCACTGGATAGAAGCTCGATGGTGGAGCCATGCCAGTTCTCATCAAACACGTTAATTAAATGCGGATTCAGTTAAGACAACAAGATAATCTTTTGAACAACATACTGATACTTAGCTTATTGTGGAAAAACTAAATCTATAAGAATACCCAAGAAAATTCTCTTTTTTTAAAGATTTTGTTTATTTTTAGAGAGAGGGGAAGGGAGGGAGAAAGAGAGGGAGAAAACCATCAATGTGTGGTTGCCTCTCATGTGCCTCCCACTGGGGACCTGGCCCACAACCCAGGCACGTGCCCTGACTGGAAATCGAACCAGCGACCCTTTAGTTTGCAGGCCAGTGCTCAATCCACTGAACCACACCAGCCAGGGACTAAGAAAATTTTGAAAAATTAGAGAAAACAAGGGAAGATGAGCTCTACTAGGTGTTAAAACACATTATAATAACAGGAATTGAAATAGTTTCATATGACAAATAGATGAGTCTACAATATGGAAAGACCAAAAAGAGACCCAAACATACATAAATATGGAAAGAAACACAGGCGAAAGCAATTTTTCAAGTTTTGGCTTATGGCCCCACTGCTGTCCACTCCAGGCCTTTGCAGTAAGAGCCACAGGCTGGTGTCCTGCCTGCCCCCAATTCAGAGCTGGGCACCCGACTGACTGGCAGGGACAACATCACAGACACGCCATACTCAGATGCAGTCATGTGGCCAAGTGTGAGTCAGGGAGATGGAAGCAGAATTCTGAGTGTGAATTCTCTTGTGTTCTGCCATACAGTAACCACTAGACACACGTAGCCATTTAATTTTAAATGTAAATTAATTAAGTTAAGCATTATGGAAAACTCAGTTGCTCAGTCACAGTAGTCACATTTCACATGTGCCTGGTTAATGTGTGTTTCCATGAACTTGGTCATCTCCAACTTACAAACAAGACATTTCTTCAGGTTCCCTTGGGAAGAGGCCTGGCCCACACGTGACAGTAACTACCTGTGGTCACACAGGAAAAGACAACGCCTACTGCAGGGGTGGGGCCAGGTGAGGCGATGTAAGGAGGCACTGTGCTTGGTGTCATGGAAGTGAGGGCCGCCTTGAGCTCTGAGCCTGGATACCTTGCTGGCCTCGGGCTGGTCCTGGCCCTGCACTGGGCAGCAAAGTGCATCTGGATGGAGAGAGCAGCTGTACCTGGCCTGTGGATGGCTTCCCACTGGATTGTCAAAGACAGGAAAACTCACGGTATTTAATTCACAGCCCAAAGCCCTTATTAGTACAATAGGAGAAAGGTTACTCCTAAATCATGATGGGACAACAGCACACCACTGGGAAAAATAAAGATGAGTCCCTTTTTTTACTCTTTATCAATTCATTTACAAATTCATTATCCAACAAAAATGCTACAAGTCACATCTAGTAACGGTTAAAGACTGGCATCAAGTCCATCAATGTAGGACTGAAGAGAATAATGCATAGTGTGTTCACACAGGAATATATTCAATATACATTAGAAAGAATTTAGAAAGTTGACAAATACTTACAGAGCATCTACTGTGTACCAGTTCTATGAACCAGAAATAAATATATTTTCTACATTCAGGGAGAATACATTCTGTCTGGGAAGAAAGATGGTATGTAGATGATAGATTAGATGATGACAGATAGATGACAGATAGATAGATAATAGATAGATGTGATAGATATGACAGATGATTAATCGTTACAGATTATTGGTGATTGATAGTGTAGGGGAGCAAAATTTGCCACCCCAAAATATACCACTATAGTATATTGATTATTTTGAATTAGAGTCACGTAAGAAAGAGCTGGTGCAAGAACACTCTGACCCTCCTCTCTGTCCCCTGAAAGCAGGGTATCCACGTGGAAGGTGCCCTCTCTGCACCAAGAGGTAAAGAGACAACATTATCATCAGAGATAAGGGATTCAGAGTCTAGAAGTCTGAACTTTGCTTAGTATCTTCATCAATTAGCACCCTACCAGAAGTTATTTTGTCTTGTCAGTTCTTCACAAATTTATTGCTTCCTTGTCTAAAAAGTATAAAGCTGCCTGCTTTGTTCATTTCCTTAGATCCCCATATGAGACCATATGGGGACCTCCATATGTACAAAATTAAACTTGATTTCCTCCAGTTAACCTGTTTCGTGTCAATTTAATTCTTAAACCAGCCAGAAATACCTCGAAGGGTAGAAGAAATGTTTCTCTCACTACAAGAGATACAGATAGATGACAGATGATTGATAGATATACAGATTATTGATGATTAATAGATCAGATAGGAAGCTACATAAGATCAAAGAAGATCAAGTACAGTAAGGAGTGAGGTGCCATTTGTAGTAGGATGGTCAGGGAAGAAGCCTCTGAGGAGCCTTTGGTCAGGGGCCTGAGTAACTTGAAACTGTGAGTACTGCAAAGAGGTGGAGAAGGACATTCCAGGGAGAGAGGAAGGAGGCATGGTGTGTTTGGGGTGGAGAAAGTGGGGCACAGAGAAACAGGAGATCAGTGGGCCAGCAACAAGAGAAAGATTTGGGCTTTAGTCTGAGGTATTAAGAAGCAAGGACATAACAGAATGGATTTCAACATCAAAAGGATGCTTCTAGTTGTTACATGGACCACACATTCCAGGAGGTTTGAAATGGATGCCAGGAGACCAGCCAGGGGACAACAGTGACTGACCAAGTGACAGGCAAGGGTCTAGTGGTAGATAGGAAGGGGTAGAGAGTTGGAGGTGGAAGCCCTCTGAGGAGCCAGGTGTGGGAAGCTAGAGAAAAGCATAAATTTCAGGTGGCTCCCAGACTTTTCATTTGAGCAATGGAAAGATGGGGGATATCGGTGTACAAATAGTGAGTAATCAGCAACAGATACTGTGAAGTGAGAAATACAAGCTACAGAATAGTTGGGGTAGGGCAGGGCCCTGTGCATGCGTGTGCATCTGTGTGCAGTGCCGCAAGCATGGGCAGGTCAGTCTAGCTCTGTATTCCAAGCCTGGCCCCACACGTGGAAAGCCCTCAGTCTGAATTTATTTTAATATTTTGTCAATACGCCATATTTCCTCTGCCATCTGTTCTATTATTTGTAATTCTCTTAATGCCCTACTGAAATTTAAACTAGTTCACACTTATTTATTGTTTTTCTTCTTACATTTTATTGAAAGTTAACCAAAAAGGTGCTGGCTGGTGCAACTCAGTAAATTAAGTGCCAACCTGCGAACCAAAGGGTCACTGGTTCGATTCCCAAAGGGCATGTGCCTGGGTTGCAGGCCAGGTGGGGGGTGTGCGAGAGGCAACACTGATGTTTTTCTCCCTGTCTTTCTCCCTCCCTTCCCCTCTGTCTAAAAATAAATAAAATAAAATAAAAAAACAAAGCCAAAAAGAATAGCTTGACTGATTTTCGCCAAGTGCCCACATCTGTGTAACCAGCACTCTGGCACCTCCTTATGTGCCCTTATCATCTCCAACCCCGTCTTCAGGTCAATAATTACCGACTACACAGGTGGATTTCACCTGTTGCTGTACTTTATCTAGAGGAAAATGTACATTGTGTGCCTTTTGCCCCACATTAATCATTGAGATTCAGCTCCATGGCCATGTGCACTCACAGGTCTTCGCTGTGGAAATACACTACAGATGATGCACCCATTCTGCTGTTGCAGGGCCATCAGCTACTCCTGGTTTGAGGATATTATGAATAGTGTTTCAATGCACTGTCTAGCTTGTGCCTTTTGGTGACATGTGCTTTGTTAAGATAAACCTTAGGTTTCCAGGCTCATAGGGTATGCAAATTTTCAGCATCAGCAAAATCCATCAAACCAGATGACTACATGGGTCTACCTACACTCCCAGCAGGGAAGACTTCAACTGCTCCACCTTGTCTCCTACACTTGGCATTTTTCATCTTTGCATCTAAATCATTCTGCTAGGTGTGGCTCGGTCACACTTGGGTTTGTTCAATGTGTTGCTGGTGGAAATAGGGCTCTTCCACAGAGTCATGAGAAAAGCATTTTGGGGATGCACATACGGGAGGATGAGGAACAGTGGTAAGATTTATTGGAGCTGGAGCAAACACAAAGAGCTGTTCCCAGGTCCCCCGTGTTTCATCCATGACCAGGTGGCTCAGGTTCACCCCACTGTGGAAGAAGTCCAGCCTTGCCTTCATCAAGACCAGAAGAAGGTCCAGGGTCCACAGATGCTGTGCCATTATCCAACACTGCCAGGGCATCCAAGGCTTTTGTAATTCATTTCAGCCCATGCCAAAGCTTAGTCCAGCTCAGTCTCTGTCCCTATCTGGCCAGCTTAATCTGTTCCCAACTGCATTCTGGCCAGTGCTGAGCTGCTGCACCCAGGCCCACATAGCTGCCAGACCTACACAACTGCTATGGAGACAGAACGCAAACAAACAGGTGAGTGCATAGACAAATGCTACTACTGAGATGGGCTTTTGTTAATCTTTGATTACATTAGCTCAGGCTTGGGAATGGGTAAGCTTTCTTTCAAACTAACCAATCTCTTCCCTGGATCTTTGAAGGCTTGTCTTGGGTCCTCTTCCTATTCAAACCATTTCCTAGATCTTCCAGAGCTTCATGCCCTCATCCAATTCAATCCTTTTCCCAGGCTACACAGACATGGCTCTGTGGTTGCCATCTTGTCTCCCACTGTGCATGCCTCAAAGTTCTGCAGCATTTCTTGGTTTCTACTGCGCTTGTGTTTAGCTCCCTCTGTGCCATCCTGGCTTCGATTGAGCATCAGAGAAATCTCCCCTACTGTTTGTCAACAACTAACCAGCTGCCTACACCAACAGATGGGCTTTAAATTCTTTGGACAGAAGTCTGAGGTACGTTACCATCATCATTCAAGAGGAGACTTGTCTGTTTTTTATTTGCTCACATATTTATGCCCGTTTGTAGGTCCACGACCCTCCTCCAGCACAAGGAACTAATTCTAATGGCCTTGCTACAGATTTTTTGTGTGCGTGTGTTCTTGTGCTGTGTGGGGGGTTTTCTTGTATGTGCATATATTTAAATGACATAAATGATAATGTTACACACCCACCTCATATCTCACTGTGTTCTGTGCTCTTCACTCAGCTTTTTATAGCCACCCATGCTGTTGGGCTCAGTTCACTGGCAAAATGTGTTGAAAACTGACCACCTGTCTCTCAGTCCAAGACTTGCCTCCTGCAGTGGATGTTTATTCTAGTGTCAGGGGACCTGCAGTGACAGGCCTGTTACCAGTGGCCTTCTGCATCCTCTTTGTTCTTCAGCCTCTCAAGACCTAAGGAATCAAGGCATCTTCCATGTGGAGTATGGTTTCTGTTCCTCTGTTCCACTACATGATCATCTAATCTGTGCAGTCTGCTGCATGTCCCACTCTGGTGCCACCACCATGGTTTATCTCTGCACTGTCCCAGCCATGCACAGCATGGCCCTGCAAGTCCAGAAGGGCTCTTGCAACTCATATCCAATGACTAATGAGGGCTAGCATCTCTTTGCAGCTGTGAGCCTTTTTTGATCCCTTCCTCTGTAACTTGCCTGTTATTGCCTTTTGCACATTCCCCACTGTCCTTTCTTGTCACCTGCCGCAGCTACATAGACAACATGGGGAAGTCCACTTTTTGTTGTTGCCATTGCAAAATGTCTTTTCTTAGTCACTTATTCATTAATTCCATATAAGAAATATGCATTTTTTATGTAAACCAGAGTTCTAAAGTCTCTATTGACCAACTGTACTTTGGCTATTTGTTTAAGCAATTCTTGAGCTACCCTGAGATTTTCTAACAAAGGAAGAAAATTCCCTGCCTACCCCTCCATGCCCCTAGCCCTGTTCCTTCATCAGAGGGCTGACAGGGATCCAGGGCCCCACACCAGAGAGTCTCTGGGTCTTTTCAGCAAACACCTCAGGTATTGATCCCTAGGGAAAGCAGGAGTCCATGGCAGGTGAATGTATTCGAGTGCCAGGAGGTCCATGTCCACAGGAAAGACGAGCATGGGGCAGCGAGGCCAGAGCTGGCAGGTAGATGCATCCAGCTGATCTAGGAGGAGCTGTGTGCCAAAAGTGACTGGGACTTTTTTTAACATCTTCACTGAGGCCAGAATTTACTGGAAAAGGTTTAAACTATAGCATGAAGATTTGCACTCAGAATTCCTGATGATGAAAGTCATCCTTACATGCTTCCTTTTTACACCATTTCTGCCAGCTCCAGCCTTCTTCTGGGAATGATGGTTCTCATGTAGATGTCCCCACCTCCCTCTAAGGCCTGAGGAAAGGTGAAGGGCCTACCCAGCTTGGCTAACTTACCTGAAAAAGTATTAAAGACCTCCCAGATTAAAACAATTCATTCCTTAAAGTACTATTAGAGTCAAACCCTTTTTGTTCCTAAGACTTACTTGATCAAATCTGTAACTCAGGATTTTGTTTAGAAAGGTGCATGCATGTGGCCAGGATAGCAGGCCAGGGAGGCAGAGCTGAGGCCCAGAGCTTGGGAACCACAAGCCTTTTGCAGTCACTGTTTTTGGAGGGGCAAGCAGTGGAGGCCAGCTGGTAGTGGAGGACCAAAGCTCTGCATCCCAAGGAGGATCTCTTATGTTCCCTCTCTCTGGGGTCTCAGTAGAGATCAGCATCTTGGGTTTGCCTAAAATTAGCCTGCAGTCTCCAGAGAGCTGCTGTTGTTGCTGGGGGTGTTGAAGCATTTTCCATGTCACCTGCAGGCCACAACATCCACAGGCTAGAAGCAGGCCCTGAGCTCCTGTTCCCATATCCCAGAGGTCACATCAGCTAGGCAGGCTAGGAGAGCAGATGGTCCTGAAAGACAAGACATCTCTGAAAGGCTAGCTGGACCCATTCTGCCTTCTGTGTTTCTGGGTTATGTTTTCTGTGACACTCAAACGTGTAAGCAGCTATGTTTGTCTGACCAAGGAGAATACTTTCAGGAGGTTCAGTACTGGGCTCTGTTACAGACTGAGTTGCATCCCTCTCCTAAAATTCATATGCTGAGCCCTAACCCCCAGGACTTCGGAATGTGACTGTGCTTGGAGACAGGACCTTTAAAAGGTAATTAAGGTCAAATGAGGTCACTAGGGTGGTCCCTAATCCAATCTGTCTGATATCCTTAATGAAAAAAGATTAGGACACAGACATACACAGAAGAAAGGTTATGTGAGAACACAGAGAGAATACAGCCATCTACACACCAAGGTGAGAGCCCTCAGCCAAAACCAACCCTGCCAACACCTTGATCTCAGACTCTCAGACTCCAGACTGTGAGAGAATAGATTTGTGGTGCTTTGTTACACAGCGCCAGCTGACTGATACAGATGCCAAGAGACTAAAGGCAGAGATGGGGGCCCTGTGAGTACTGAATGACCTGCCATTTGAGACCAGAAAGGCCTATCTCCTCCCTGTTATTCCAAGTCCTGGGAAGCCCTAACAGGGAGAAACACAGTCATTCTCCCATTGAACAAGTTCTCAAATGATGTCTGTTGTGAATAAGGCTGAGGTGAACAACATGCTGATTTCCAGAAATGTAAAGGAGAGACTTTGGCTTACAACACGGAAGGATGAACTGACACTCACAGAAATTATGTTCTTCTCCTGACTCAAAGGCTCTTGAACATAAGGGGATACTGTTGTTTGTTTTCTGGCTTTCACCACAGCACCTCTGAGGAGAGTGAGGGTTAGAAGCACATCTGCAACCACCGTGGTCAGTCAGGGTCTGTTTCAGGACAGGGCCAAGTTCCCGGAGTTAGGTCACCCCCAAGTGTGTCCCAGGCTATTGGTGGGCATCACCCACTTGAACACCAGGAAATAGGAACAAAAACCTTAAGTCCATTGAAGCTAAACTGGGATGAAGTTTGACAGCAAGGATTGTTTGTTTTGTGTTTGTGTGCCTGTTTCATCAACACCCTCACAGCATAAGTGCTCCAGAAATCCTGATGCAGTAAGCCTGATAGGGCCGGGACCACTACCATTACAACTCTGAAGGCAAATTAATTAGAGTCCTGGCCAAGATGGAGACATAGGTAGAAACCCTTTGCTTCCTCACACAACCAAAAATAGGATAACAACCAATATAAAATCAATAAACAACCAAAAGTGCCAGAAAACCAAACTGCATGTAACTCTGACAACCAAGGAATTAAAGAAAAAATCAACCAGAACAACCAGACCGGTAAGGCGGCAAACCACAGAAAAACCACAGCAAGGCAGTGGACCTCGAGGGCACGGCTGGCTGAAGGTGAAACTGAGACTCAGAGCTGACTGTGGACTGCAGCAGTTGCTGCAGTGGGAGAAACTCGCAGTTTTACACATTCATTGGAAAGTGGAGCTAGACCCGAGCAGGTGAGCTGCCTTGTTCCCTCTCTGGCCCCTCCCCCACAAGCAGCACTGCAGCACAGCAAAGAGGGTTGCCCTGCCCAGATGAGTACATAAGCCCCCACCCCCTTACAACGTATCAGGTATGCCAAGACAAAGAATTATGGCCAAAATGAGAGAACAGAGCAAAACTTCAGAAAGAGAGCTAAGCAATGAGGAGATAGCCAACCTACCTGATGGAGAATTTAAAGCCCTGGTAATCAAAATGCTCACAGAACTGATTGAGCTTGGTTGAAAAATGAAAAAACAAATGAAGGATACTCAAAGTGAAATAAAGCAAAATATTCAGGAAACCAACAGTGACAGGAAGGAAGCCAGGAGTCAAAGCAATGATTTGGAACAAAAAGAAAAAATAAACACCCAACCAGAGCAAAATGAAGAAACAAGAATTCAAAAAAGTGAAGAGTCTTACAAATCTCTGGGACAACTTGAAACATTCCAATATCTGAATTATAAGGGTGCCAGAAGGAGAAGAATAACAGCAAGAAATTGAAAACTTATTTGAACAAATAATGAAGGAAAACTTCCCCAATCTGGCAAAGGAAATAGACTTCCAGGAAGTCCAGAGAGTCCCAAAGAAGTTGGGCCCAAAGAGGAACACACCAAGGCACATCATCATTAAGTTACCCAATATTAAAGACAAAGACAAAATCCTAAAAGCAGCAAGAGGAAAGGAGACAGTTACCTACAAAGGAATTCCCATTAGACTGTCAGCTGATTTCTCAAAAGAAACCTTTAAGGCAAGAAGGCTGGAAAGAAGTGTCCCAAGTCATGAAAGTCAAGGACCTACATGCAAGATTACTCTATCCAGCAAAGCTCTCATTTAGACTGGAAGGGCAAATAAAGTGTTTCCCAGATAAGGTCAAGTTAAAGGAGTTCATCATCACCAAGGCCTTATTATATGAAAAGTTAAAGGGATTTATCTAAGAAAAAGAAGAACAAAACTGTGAACAGTAAAATGACAACAAACTCTCAACTATCAACAAATGAACCTAAAAGAAAAACAATGAAAACAAAAACTAAGCAAACGACTAGAACAGGAACAGAATCAGAGAAATGGACATCACATGGAGGGATTTCAGTGGGGAAGGGGAAGGGAGAAATAGGGGGAAAAGGTACAGGGAATAAGAAGCATAATTAGTAGGCATAAAATAGATGAGGAGAGATAAAAAATGGCATAGGAAACAGAGGACTCAAAGAATTTATATGTACAACCCAAGGACATGAACTAAGAGGGAGGGATGCTGGAGGGTTGGTGAGGGGCAAGGCGGAGGAGGGATAAAGGGGGAAAATTGGGAAAACTGTAATAGCATAATCAATAAAAAATACTTAAAAAGAAACTCTGAAGGCAGCTCTGGTGCCCATTCAGAGTGAACCCGTCATGTCTGAAGTTTCTCAGGTCCCTTTAGAAGCTGGGAAAGGGAGGAGGAAAGAGAGGCCTTGTCAGGTGAGATTAATAAACTAGATAGCAATGTGTTAAGATATTTGCAGTTAAAAAATGTCTCCTCTCTCCATCCATAATCCAGAAGACTCACAAATCTTTTTCCCATAAAATCTGCTCCATGAGCCAGGAAAATCCCCACCCTGCCCCCTTTATCTTGTTGACTTAGGGTTTTATTTCAGCCAATTGGTTATGTTTGTTTTTCCAGGAGAGCCTGGTGCTGGCCTCGCACAAGATGCTTCGTGAGTCTGTTTTGAAGAAAAGGTCAGGGAGCAGAACCTGCTCTTAGCAGGAAGGAGACAAGCACAGAGCACCATCCTGGGAAAATTCCCTGTCCTTCAGTGAATATGCAATATTGTTATCATATCCAAGGCCCTGCAATGCAAAAATATTCCTAAATGATTCCCTCCAATGCAGAGAGATTATTTCCTCTGGTCCAACTCACAGTAGATGGTCTTGTTATCACCACAAAGAAATAATCACACCCCTGGGAATGGCCTTGGACCTGTTTGCAGGGAAAGGGGGTACTGAAAACTTGACTAAAGGGCCTGGTGACTGTCAGCAGCCACAGCCATCTTTGCTCATCCCTGAGCCTGAGCCCTGCCGCAGGTCTCCATGCCCATCATCACAGACCATTTAATGTCATGTTTAGAATCTGCCATCCCAGATGCATGACAAGCACCAGATGCTTGTCAAATGAATTAATGAATAACCAAAACCTTGTATTCATACAATGCATTTCTCCCCCCAAACCAAGGATGATAATTCATAACAGATAAAGTCACCATGACACATATGTGAGAAAAGGAGAATAAAGAAAATGACTTTGTTGTTTCACAAAAAGAGAAAAGAGGGGAGTAAAAGGATATAGGAAAAAAATATTTATGCCTAATCACCGAGGATGCTGACTCTAAAATTATGGAGCCTCATTCCCAGAGGTTTCTATTTACCTGGAATAAGAAATCTTTTACATGATGTATGAAGGAACCACAGTCTGTCATGTCCCTAGACAGCCTTCTCCCTGCCACTCTGCAGCCAGATAAGAGAATGTCCCCTTTACCTTATAAAATGTGCTACCTTTCCCAGCAACTAAGAAAAACCCTCTGGTCAACCCAGTCCCACATGAGAACACAAAAGAGGACAAGGGGACAATGCAAATGGAACCAGAGATGCTAAAACCTACTATGTGATGAGGAATTGAGAGAGAAGTGGCATAGGGAACAGCTGTATGGGCTGACCTCTGGGAGTAGACAGAGATTTTTAAGAGAGATTTGAGGAGTAGAACAAGGTGAGTTTTAGATATGTAGTCTTGGATTGTGGAATGGATCTTCTCAATTACTTTTCAAGCAATGCATGTAATCATTGGAATCCCCTTTCAATTACTATTGCCAATCAGGATGTTTTTTGAGAGATACTGTGCCCATGGGACAGTGGGTTTCATGTGGACTAGAGGGGTATCACCCAGGATTTTAGACCTAAGATTCATGTCTACCAATACCCAGATCAAAATCATCTTTTCAGATCTTACTGAAGGGCAGCTCTACTAGCACTACCCACAATTGTTCTCCTTTTCATTCTCCAAAGTCAGAAAGATATTGCAGAAATGACATTGAATACACAATTACAATTGTGGAGACATTGTAAAGATTAGAAATTCATTTTTTTTTAATTTTATTTATTTATTTTAGAGAGAGGGGAAGGTAGAGAAAGAGAGGGAGAGAAACATCAATGTGTGGCTGCCTCTTTCATGGACCCCACTGGGGACCTGGCCCGCAACCCAGGCATGTGCCCTGACTGGGAATCAAACTGGCGACCCTTTGGTTCGCAGCTCACGCTCAATCCACTGAGCTATACCAGCCAGGCCAGAAAATCATTTTTAAAGAAAACTGGACTTACACAGCATTTGTCAGTTCATTAAACTTTTAAGGTATATTTTATTGATTACGCTATTACAGTTGTCCCAGTTTTTCCTACCCTTTGTTCCCATCTGCTCTTCACGTGCCACCCCCCCACCCACCCCCCCACCCCACTGCCTCCTACCAGCATTTCCCTCCATGGTTCATGCCCATAATAAGGGCTTGGTGATGATGAACTCCTTTAACTTGACCTTATCTGGGAAGCACTTTATCTGCCCTTCCATTCTAAATGAGAGCTTTGCTGGATAGAGTAATGTTGAATGTAGGTCCTTGCCTTTCATGACCTTGAATACTTTTTTCTAGACCCTTCTTGCCTTCAAGGTTTTTTTTTTTTTTGAGAAATCAGATGATAGTCTAAATGGGAACTCTTTTGTAGGTAACTGTCTCCTTTTCTCTTGCTGCTTTTAAGATTCACTCTTTATCTTTAATCTTGGGTAATGTAATTATGATGTGCCTTGGTGTGTGCTTCCTTGGGTCCAACTTCTGTGGGACTCTCTGAGCTTCCTGGACCTCCTGGAAGTCTATTTCCTTTGTCAGATTGGGGAAGTTCTCCATCTCATTTTTCAAATAAGTTTTCAATTTCTTATTCTTCCTCTTCTCCTTCTGGCACTCCTATGATTTGAATGTTGGAATGTTTAAAGCTGTCTGGGAGGTTCCTAAGCCTCTCCTCATTTTTTTTGAATTCTTGCTTCTTCATTCTGTTCTGGTTGAATGTTTATTTCTCCCTTCTGTTCTAAAACCATTTGAGTCCTGGTTTCCTTCCTATTACAGTTAGTTCCCTGTACATTTTCCTTTATTTCACTTTGCATAGCCTTCACTTTTTCCTCTATCTTGCAACCATACTCAAACATTTTCTGGGAGCATCCTGATTACCCGTGTTTTGAACTCTGCATATAGTGGATTGGCTGTATCTTCATCACTTTGTTCTATTTTTGAAGTTTTGATCTGTTCTTTCAGTTGGGCCATATTTATTTTGTCTCAGTGCACCTGCTACATTTTAAGGGGCAGAGCCTTGGGTATTCACCAGGGCAGGGTAACTCACATTGTTGTGTTGTGGTGCTGTATGTGGGGCAGGGGTGGGAGAGGGAACAATGACACTTGCTCAGCATTTGGCTGGTTTTCAGTCATTTCTCCCACAACCCACAAACAAATGGGGCCCTTCTGGTGCTGCTTCCTTGGTGGGTGGTTTTGTGTACATTCTAGGACCCTGTGGGTCTCTCCAACAAACTCTCCTGGGAGTCTGGGAGTTTTCCTAGCCAAAATCCCCACAGGTTTTTACAGCCAAAGGTTTTGAGGCTTTTTTTTTTCCACCTTAGAACCATGGGTTGTGAGAACTGTCTCACTCCCCGATTGTTTCTCCAGGTTTATCCATACATAAATGTAGGACTGCATGATCTGCCAGCTGCCACCTTGCCGCACATCCTCTCCACCCCAGCTGCCCATCTCTGCTGCTCCTACCAGTCTGAATGAATGTTTCTTTTTTAACTTCTTGGTTGTCAGACTTCTATCCAGTTTGATTTTCTGGCAGTTCTGGTTATTTTTTGTTTTTAAATTTGTTATTGTCCTTCTTCTGGTTGTGTGAGGAGGAAAAGTATATCTACCTATGCCTCCATCTTGGCCAGAACCCAGTGCAATAATTAAATAAATTTTTTAAAGGAAGCTTCCTTGTGGTGTTGCAAACTTAAAATTAACTCTGTGCAGCAAACAGGCAGCTTGAACTCATGCATGTAATTTCATTCCCCAGCAAAGATATTAAAATGGTGGCAAATGGTTTTTTAAATGATGGAGAAACAAAAGAGGAAACAAGAAGAAATGTTCAGGAGGAATCAAGTCAAGATGGCAGTGTAGGCAGACATGGCTCACCTCTTCACAAAACCACAACAAAATTACAATGAAAATATAGAACACCCATCGCTTGGAAACAACAGAAATTTAGTTGAATGGAAGTTTGACAACTAAAGAATTAAAGAAACCACATCCTTCTAGACCGGTAGGAGGGGCACAGACATGGAATGGGCTGATCCTATATCCACATGTGGTAGATAAAAATGTGGGAGGGATATCTCTGGAGCAAGGAGTCCTAGCCCCACACCAGGCCCCCCAGACCAGCGTTCCAGTGCCAGAAAGATAAGTCCCCACAACCTCTGGCTGCAAAAACTAGCGGGGATTGAGTTGGTGCAAGAAACTTCTGGATCCCCAAGCAGTTCCTTCTAAAGGACCCACACATGGACTCACCTACTCAGGCTCACTTCCTCTGGGATCTGGTGGTGAGGAGGCAGCTTGAGGGGCACCAGTGGCATGCAGGGGGAGGCAGAGGTGTCTGGCATCAAGGTGAGCAGGGTCATTCTCCTTTTTCTGGGGTATCCCCCCACAGAGCCAGCAGACTGGTACCATATCTAAGATTCCATCAACCTGGCTAACACTGTTTGACCTGCCTTGGTGATCCCTAGAGACTCCATTCCACCCAACTTATGGGTCCCCCCAAGCCGCTTTTCCATATGAACAAACAAAAAACAGCTAGCCTCAGTGAGCCCCTGGTCCAGAACTAGCAGCCTAGATTCACAGCGTGACTTTGCCTGGGAATCTCCAAGCCCAGCACAAGTAGCAGCCCTCTCAGATTGTTTTATAACTCAGGAAGGGTGGCCCAAGGCAAAACACAGGTAGGGCTGATCTTGGCCTGCACAACCCAGGAAACCCCAGGGACCAGCACACACAATGGACAGGTACAGACCATGTCAGAATACCACCATCCTGCCCCCATACAGCTTATCCTCCATGGAGGGTGGAGGTAGGTTGTCAATGGTCACAGCTAGTCCTTGCAGCTGACTGGCCTGGGTAAATTCCTCCCATTGACCTGCCAACAGCAACCAAGGCTCAACTACAAGAGAAGGGTGTACTCAGCCCACATGAAGTGTGCACCTTGAGTACCCAGCTTGGATGATAGGGGAGGCTGTGCCACTGGAACCTGTAGGACACCTACTACATTAGGCCACACTATCAAGATGTGGAGTAAAAGCAGCTCTACCTAATACACAGAAACAAATACAGGGAGGTTGTCAAAATGAAGAGACAAAGAAACTTGGCCTAAATAAGAGGACAGAGCAAAACTCCAGAAAAAGAGCTAAACAAAATGAAGATAAGCAATCTATCAGATGCAGAGTTCAAAACACTGGTTATAAGGATGGTCAAGGAACTTAGTGAGGACCTCAGCAGTATAAAAAAGAACCAGCCAAAAATGAAGGATACACTAATTGAAATAAAGAACAATTTACAGAAGAAAGACAGTAGAGTGGATGAAGCCAAGAATCAAATCAATGATATGGGACATAAGGAAGCAAAAAGCAACCAATCAGATCAGTAAGAAGAAAAAAGAATCTAAAAAAACAAGGATAGTTAAGCAGCCACTGGGACAACTTCAAACATTCCAATACTCGTATCATGGGGGTGCCAGAAGGAGAAGAGAAAGAGCAAGAAATTGGAAATCTATTGGAAAAATAATGAAAGAAAACTTCCCTAATTTGATGAAGGAAATAGACATGCAAATCCAGGATGCACAGAGAGTCCCAAACAAGATGGATGCAAAGAGGCCCACACCAAGGCACATCATAATTACTGGAACATTTTCAAAAATAGACCACATAGTAGGACACAAAAGAAGCCTCAACAAATTCAAGAAAATTGAAATCATATCAAGCACATGCTCAGATCAGAATAGATTGAAACTAGAAACTAACATCAAGGAACAAACTCAAAAACATTCAAATACGTGGAGGCTGAATAACATGTTATTAAATAATGAATGGATCAACAATGAGATCAAGGAAGGAATCAAAGAGTATCTGGAAACAAATGAAAATGAACACACAAACCCCCCAAACCTATGGGACACAGCAAAGGCAGTCCTGAGAGGGAAGTTCATAGCAATACAGGCCTACCTGAAGAAGGTACAAATATCTCAACTAAACAACCGAAACCTACAACTAAAAGAACTAGAGGAACAATAGCAAACAATGTCCAGAGTGAGTAGAAGGAAGGAAATAATCAAGATCAAGGCAGAATTAAATGATATAGAGACTGAAAGAACAATACAAAAGATCAATAAATCCAGGAACTGGTTCTTTGAAAAGGTAAACAAAATGACAAGCCTTTAACCAGACTCATTTAGAAAAAAAGAGAGAGGACCCAAATAAATAAAATCAGAAATGTAAGAGGTGAAGTTACAACCAATACCACAGAAATACAAAGGATTGTAAGAAATTACTCTGAACAACTATATGCCAAGAAATTGAACAACCTGGAGAAAATGCACAAATTTCTAGAAACATACAATCTTCCAATACTGAATCAAGAAGGAGCAGAAAGCCCTAATAGACAGATAACAACTAGTGAAATTGAAGCAGTAACCAAACAACTCCTGGCACACAAAAGGACAGGATGGCTTCACAGATGAATTTTACCATTTGAAGAAGAACTAACTGCTATCCTTTTCGAACAATTGCAAAAAATTCAAGAAGAGAGAAGACTCCCAAACTCTTAGTATGAGGCCAGTGTCATCTTAATTCCAAAACCAGGTAAACACACAACAAAGAAAGAAAACTTCAAGCCAATATTACTGACGAACATAGATGCTGCAATCCTCAACAAAATACCGGCAATATACATTCAGAAGTACATTAAAAAGATCATACACCATGAACAAGTGGGATTCATCCCAGGGATGCAAGACTGGTACAATATTTGCAAATCAATAAATGTAATACATCACATAAACAAAATGAAGGATAAAAATCACATGATCACATCAATATATGCTGAAAAAGCATTTGACAATATCCAGAACCCATTTGTGATAAAAACACCCAACAAAGTGGGAACAGAGGAAGCATATCTCAACATAATAAAAGCCATACATGAGAAACCTACAGCCAACATAATTTTCAAAGGGCAAAAATTAAATCTTTCCCCTTAACATTAGGAACAAGACAACAGTGACTGCTTTCACCACTCTTATTCAACATAATACTGAAAGTTCTAGCCACAGTGATCAGACAAGAAAAAGAATTAAAAGTCATTCAAATTGGAAAGGAGGAAACAAAATTGTCATTATTCACAGACAACATGATAGTGTACATAGAAAACCCTATAGTCTCCACCAAAAAACTTCTCGACCTAATAAGTGAATTTGGCAAAATAGCAGGTTACAAAGTCAATATTCAGAAATCAATGGCATTTTTGTATACCAGCAGTGAAATATCAGAAAGAGAAACTAGGAAAAGAATCCCATATACTATAGCAACAAGAAAAATAAAGCACCTAGGAATAAACTTAACCAAGGAGGTAAAAGACCTGTACTCAAAAAACTACACAACACTGAAGAAAGAAGTTAAGGAAGACACAAATAAATGGAAGCATATACTGTGTTCATGGATTGGAAGAATTAACATCATTAAAATGACCATACTACCCAAAGCAATCTATAGATTCATGCTGTTCCTGTTACAATAACAATGGCATATTCACAGATCTAAAACAAATATTTTAAAAATTTATATGGAACCAAAAAGATCCCAAATAGCCTCAGCAATTTTGAGACAGAAGAACAAAGTAGGAGGTACCATAATACCCAATATCAAACTATACTACAAGGCCACTGTAATAAAAACAGTCTGGTACAGGCACAAGAACAGACACATAGATCAATGGAACAGAGTAGAGAGCCCAGAAATAAACCCAAGTATTTATGGTCAATTAATATTTGACAAAGGGGGCATGAGCATAGCATGGAGTAAAGACAGTCTCTTCAATAAAGGGCAATGGGAGAACTGGACAGTTAAATACAAAAAAAAAAAAAAAAGAAAAGAAAAAAAGAATCTAGATCATCAACCTGCACCATATACCAGAATAAACTCAAAATGGATAAAAGACTTAAGTCATTACATGAAAAAAGTCCTAGAGAAAAACATAGGCAGGAAAATTTCATATATCCCACGTAGCAATATTTTTGCCAATTTATCTCCTAGGGCAAGGGAAATAAAGGAAAATATAAACAAATGGGACTACACGAAACTAAAAAGATTCTGCATGGCTAAAGAAATCATCATCAAAACAAGAAGGAAACTGACTATATGAGAGAATATATTTGCCAAAGATATATCAGACAAGGGTTTGATCCCCAAAATATATAAAGAACTCATATACAACTCAACACCAGGAAGACAAACAATCCAATTAAAAAATAGGCAAAGGATCTGAATAGACACTTCCCCAAAGAGGACAAACAGAGGGTCAATAACATATGAAAAGATGCTCAACATCACTAGCCATCAGAGAGATGTAAATTAAAACCACAATGAGATATCACTTCACACATGTCAAAATGGCTATCATTAATATATCAACAAACAACAACTTCTGGCAAGGATCTGGAGAAAAGGGAACCCTAGTGCACTGTTGGTGGGAATGCAGACTGGTGCAGCCACTATGGAATACTGTATGGAATTTCCTTAAAAAACTAAAAATTAAACTGCCTTTTGACCCAGTGGTTCTGCTGCTGGGAATATATCCTAAGAATCCCAAATCACCAATTCAAAAGAACTTATGACCTCTATGTTCATAGCAGTGTTACTTACAATAGCCAAGTGCTGGAAAGAGCCTAAGCACCCATCAGTAAATGAGTGAATCAAAACACTGTGGTACATTTACACAATGGAATTCTACACAACAAAAGAAAGGAGGAACTCCTACCTTTCATGACATCATGGATGGAACTGAGTGAAATAAGCTGGGCAGCAAAAGACAAGTACCATATGATCCCACCTATACAAGGAAACTAATGAACAAAATAAACTAACAAAGAAAATAGAACCACAGGCATAGAAACATAGAACAGACTGACAGTGACTACAAGTGACTAGAGGGGAGGGGAAGGGGAATACTGGTGGAAAGAAGGGGAAGAGACTAGTCCAAGAATGTGTATGAATGACCCATGGACAGAGACAACAGAGTGGGGATTGATGGTGGGAGCAGGGGTGGATGGGCAGAGGAGGGCAAAGGGGGAAACATTGGGACAACTATAATAGAATAACAATTAAAAATGATTTTAAAAAGTACCATAATTAGATCTTAAATGTTCTCACCCCAAAAAAGAAATGGTAACTATGTAAGGCATTGGCTGAGCTGTGGCATTCATCATTTTGTCATATATAAATGTATCAGATCAATATGTTATACACCTTAAACTTACACAATGTTAATTATTGTATAATACATATCCCAATATAACTGGAAAAAATACCACAGTTAAATGAATATCCCATGGATTGCTTTAGGAAGAGAACTGCATTCGTATGTGATTTATTTCTGGGGCAAATAATGACCAGGTTAACTCCATCAACTACATTTTTAGTCGATGCATGGATCCCAGTGATGGTGGGCCATTGTGGCAAAACCTGGCTGACAGAGGATATGGGAGGGAGATAGAAGTGACGTCTCTTCCGCCAAGATGGCAGCGTAGGTGGTCGCACTCGCTGCCCGCACATCCAGAATGTCTATACAATGAATGCAGTAGCAAAAAATTAAACAACCAGAACGGACAGAATCGAACTGAAGGGAAGTCCGACACCCAGGAGGTAGGAGAAGACGAACATCCAGACCGGTAAGCGGGGCAGAAACGGGCGGAGGAAGCAGCGCTCACGGAGGGTCTCACTCACGCCGCGACTTACGCCGCTACTCAGGCTGCCAGTGCCTGAACAGGGCGTGGCTCCAAACAACGGGTGAATCCCGCAAGCCAGCGACGCTGCCGGAGAGAGGTCAGGGCTGAGCCAGCAGAACTGAGCCAGCAGGGCTGAGTCTGGCAGAGGAGGCGGTGGGGAGCTGGGGAGAGGAGGAGTGACGGAAGCCGGTGGTGATCGGAGGCCGCCATTGCTTCCTCCCAGACCCCGCCCCCAGAGGCAACGTCATCCAAAAAGAGACCCAGGTCGCAGGCATCTGCCAGCTGACAAGTGCACCGAGATAAAAAGAATGAAAATGGCCAAAATGAAGGACCACAACAAATTACAACTAATGGATGACAACATAGTCAACCTATCAGATGCGCAATTTA
>PVJI01020414.1:0-29076 GCA_004026765.1 Micronycteris hirsuta | reverse complement strand
AGCGTTTTCAGGAGTCACTGTAGAGGACACATGGAGGGAACTGGGGGGGGAGGTGGGGGCTGGGGAAAGGGGAGGGGAGAAAGAGGATGCAAATAGCTGTAATTGAACAACAATAAAGTAATTTAAAAAAATAATAAAATCTTCAAATTTATGATAAAAAAATAAATAAAAAATAAAACAGGAACAGGTGCTAAACCCAATGAGATGCCAGGCAGAAAGTAAACCAGGTCTTTCCTGGGTTGTCTGGAATGCATGGTCTCCCAACAAAGAGGGAAATTGTAAGTAAAAAATTTGTTGAGGGTGAGAGATAGTATCTGTATGCATTTTCCTGGATTTGGCAATAGTTTCTTTTACATCTCTTAGGAAAGGTCAATCTTCTTAAACTAACTAGCAATTGCATGGCTCAGATATGTTGGAAAAATGAAAATGTATTTTCACTCAGCACTTGGTTTGAAGGACACAGGCAATCAGAAAACCACTGAAAAATCCTTAATAACATGCCTCTAATAGCAGAGAAAGATACTGCCTTTTTTAAAATATTTTATTTATTTATTTTTAGAGAGGGAAAGGGAGGGAGAAAGGGAGAGAGAGAAACATCAATGTGTGGTTGCCTCTCACGTGCCCCCCACTGGGGTCCTGGCCTGCAACCCAGGCATATGCCCTCACTGGGAATCGAAACTGCAACCCTTTGGTTCACAGCCTGTGCTCAATCCACTGAGCTACGCCAGCCAGGACAAAGATACTGCCTTTTAACTATCAACCCTGCTAAGTCCATGATCCCTCCATTTGAAGGTCATCCTCCTGATAGAGAATGTCAAGAATTCAGAAAGGTGCATGGATTAGGGATGCCTTCTTCAGTATTCCTAAGTACTTAGTGCAGCTTCTGCTGGGATGCTAACTATAATGGGAGATCTAGTTCACAAATCTTACTCTATTTACTAATTATTCTAATCATTAGAATTTTAAAAAATTCCTGTTATAACCTGCCTGATCAAAACTTGCACCCCACATTTACCATCTGGACCTAGCAGAATATGTAAACCTCCTCCAATGTGGCAGATCTCCACATATTTAGTCAGCCTCCCTCAAGCCTTCTTCTCTCAAACTTAAAGTTGCATCTACACATGCTTCCTAAATACCCATTCATTTATTAAAGAAGCAGTTATGAGGACTCATTTTGCTCATAGCTCCAAGTCAGTTTGTAGGGGAACTCATTTAGAGATGCAACACGGCTCCAGCAGGAAAGGTGCCTGGGAAATGTTGGACTCTCTGCTTAACCTTCCGTGATTCTTTTTTTTTTTTTTGATTATATAATTTTTTAAATTTTTTATATTACTTTATTGTTGTTCAATTACAGTTGTCTGCATCCTCTCCCCTCCCCTCCACCCACCGCCTCCAAACCCGCCTCCCTCCCCTGTCTCCATCCTCCCCCTTGGTTCTGTCCATGTGTCCTCTAAAGCAAGAAAAACATAACCAGAGACACTGAAATTATGAACAATCTAACAATAACTATGGGGAGAAGGGTTTTCAGGAACCTTCTGTGACTCTTTAACTCTCTGTAGCTTCAGGCTTGGTTGACTACCCAGAAAACTGAATGCCACTCAGAGATAAATGTCATACTGCTAGGAAGGAAGTCAATGAATATACAGAGTGTGATAATTGCCTGATGTTATGTGTTAACTTAGGAATGCGTTGCTCTTTCTGGTGGTCTATGTGAGTACCCACCATATGATTTTATTGTTAACCCCCTATAAAAAAGGACCCTGTCATGAGAGGGGTGTGGATTCTTCCCAGCTGGCCAGCACTGGGAGCAGCTGCTTTGCTCATGTGTCTTAAGTTTCTCTTACTAAAGCTCTTACGAATTTGAATAAGGCTGTGTGTTAGTTCTTTGGAATCAATCCTGAATTTATACTTTTAGGGCTGTCCTCCAACACAGTTGTTCTTAATAGGTGAAATTGTACCTCCATATGCTCTCCCAGGCGATGTTTAGCAACACATGGAGATATTTAAGTTGTCACACTGGAGAGGCAGAAGGTGCTACAGACATCTAGGGGGTGGACACCAGAGGTACTGCTTAAATACCCTATAATATAGGGTGGGAAAAAGTTGGTGTACAGTTGTGATACAAATAAATAATACAACAATTAATAAAAGATAATAAGCATAAACTCTGTGTTTTGCATACTCACACTGTAAACCTACTTGTGCCCTACCCTGTATATACGACACAGTTCTCCCTGCTCAAGCCCTCTCCACCCACCCCTACAACACAGCAAGTAATTGTCCAGTTCATACTGTCCACAGTCTGGACTAAAAACCCTGTTAAAAGAACACATAAATTATATCAGAAAGGGTCATAAAACCTGTCATTTACACAAACTGAAGGGAGGGAGGTAAAGAAAGAGTAAATGTACTTCATTAAGATCAAGTCGAGTGTGATTTTACTTTTCCTGATTTGCACCCGTAGAGAGCCAAGTAGTGGACAGCACAGCAGTTTGCCTGGAAGGCTCACAGAGAGAAACATTGACTTCCGTAAATGCTCAAGAGAGTCAGGCAAAAGTCGGGTTCTTTCAGCTGAAAGCAGTATCTCCCTTTTACATCTATGGGTTCTAAGATATAATCTAAATTGCTTTTTTACACCCTCTTATTTTTCCAAATATAAAGAGTGCATGAAGTACAAATATTTATTATGAATTGTTTAAGCAAGCGTCAGGATAACCATCATGACCTACTCCCAAACATAGCCACCATCATTACACTTGTGATAAATATTTTCTTTCTGATCATGATGGTTTTACATTTATGTATTAATTTCTAAACAGTTAAGTTTACTAATGCCTCTTTTTGGACTTTCCATAAATGGAGTTACCGTATAAGTATTGTTTCCTATGTTTTCTCATTCACTCAAGATTTTTTCTTCAGGTATATCTAATCTGCTGTTCAATTCATCCATTTACTCTTAACTTCAGTCATCATATTATATCTAGAAGTTTTACTTTTGTAAATTGTTAAAATCTGTTTTGTTATTTTTTATAGCTTTGCATTTCTGGGATAAGTTGTCAATTTACCTTTTATTTTGTAGAAAATATCAATCAAGTCTGTTTTATCATGTACATTTCATAATCCCCATATATAAATCTCTTTGTCATCCTATTTTCTATTGTCTGTTAATTCTACTGATTCTCATGCATGATACCCTATTTTGTTTGTGTTTCATTATATATATGTATATATATTTGACTATCTTTATGATGTTCTCTATGTTAAAAAAATCAGCAAAAATTAGAGGCTCAATATAAACTCACATTACTTTACAGAAGATTGTTTTTTGTTTTGAGGCATCAGGAAACCCTGCCAGTGTATGGAAATTTTAAAATAAATTTATGCAAGTTTGAAATCAGCATGAAAACAGATTTCTATTAATTTATTCTTGAGGATTAGTCAGTGGAGATACCAGTTAAAACTGGTAGAAAAATATGTTAGAAAAATAATCTGTTAAACTCTACGATTTTGGATGTGTTCTGGAGATGGATTTTTAGACAGACCGAAAAAAAGTTCAGATTTGCCTAGATGGGTAATTCTTTTAAAACAAGAGCATATTCTTTGCCTTACTAACTTTTCTAGGTACTACTTCCTCATCAGTTTTGGATGCTAACTTCTGACTAACTTTTTAGGTTTGATATGCTTCTTAGAAGTTTTCAATCTGATCTTTTAAATTATTAGCATGAATTATTAACTAATAATTATCAGACCATTATTTGATCCAAATAACTTTAACCAGCTTTATGTAAGTAAAATTCTGATGCCATAATTTCTCATTTGTCATGATAGAAGAATAGATTTGGAAATACTACTATATATCATGAATTGGTTCATTCTAAAAGTATTAGTGAGAATCTTTTCCATGAGAGACCTATCACTTAAATATAGAAGAAGCAGAGCAGATCAGTGGATAAATATAAATCCCAATGAAAATGCCTTGTAATATAGTTTGATATCAGGTATTGTGATTACTCCTACTTCATTCTTCCTTTGCAGAATTGCTCAGGCTATTCCAGGTCATTTATGGATCCATATACATTTTTCAAATGTTGGTTCTGTATCTGTGAAATATGCCATTGGTATTTTAATGAGGATTGCATTGAATCTATAGATTGCTTTGGGTAGTGTGGACATTCTGATGATGTTAATTTTTCCAATCCATGAACATGGTACATGCTTCCATTCATTTGTGTCTACCTTAATTTCTTTCTTCAATTTGTGTAGTTTTCTGAATACAGGTCTTTTACCACCTTGGTAAGGCTTATTCCTAGGTAGTTTATTTTTCTTGTTGCTATAGCAAAAGGGATTTTTTTTCCTGATTTCTGTTTCTAATGTTTCATTGCTGGTGTACAAGAATGCCTTTAATTTCTGTATTACAAGGCCACAGTAATCAAACGGCCTGGTAGGGGTATAAGAACAAATACATAGATCAATGGAACAGAATTGAGAGCCCGGAAATAAACCCACGTCTCTATGGTCAATTAATATTTGACAAAGGGAGCAGAAGCATAAAAATGAAGTAAAAGCAGCCTCTTCAACAAATAGTGTTGGGAGATCTGGACAGCTACATGCAAAGAAATGAAACTCAACCACCCACTTACACCACAAACAAAAATAAACTCCAGGTGGATAGAAGACTTAAATATGAGTTGTGACACCATGAAAGTCCTAGAGGAGGACATAGGCAGGAAAATCTGATATTCCATGCAGAAATATTTTTATCGATATGTCCCCTAAAGGAAGGGACATAAAGGAAAGAATAGCCAAATGGGACCTCATCAACATAAAAAGCTTCTGCACGGCTAAAGGAAACACTAACAAAATGAATAGGGAACCAAACATATGGGAAAATATATTTGCCAATGATACCTCAGACAAGGGTTTGAGTTCCAAAATATATAAAGAACTCATATGACTCCATTCCAGGAAGACACATAATCCAATTAAAAAATGGGCAAAGGACCTGAATAGGCACTTCTCCAAGGAGCACCATACAGAGGGCTCAGAGACATATGAAGGATGCTCAGCATCACTAGCTATCAGAGAGATGTAAATTAAAACCATAATGAGATACCTCTTCACACTAGTCAGCATGGCCATCATAAACAAGTCAACAAACAAGAAGTGCTGGTGAGGTTGTGGAGAAAAGGGAACCCTAGTACACTGTTGGAAGGAATGCAAACTTGGCCAGCCACTATGAAAAACAGTATGAAATTTCCTCAGAAAACTGAAGATGGAACTGCCTCTTGACCTGGCAATACCACTGCTGGGACTATACTATAAGAATCCTGAAACACCAGTTCAAAAGATCCTATGCACCCCAATGTTCATAGCAGCACAATTTACAATAGCCAAGTGCTGGAAGCAACCTAAGTGCCCATTGGTGAATGAGTGTATCAAAAAACTGTGGTACATTTACACAATGGAATGCTAGGGAGCAGAAAGAAAGAAGGAATTCCTACCCTTAGCTACAGCATGGATGGAACTGGAGAGCATTACGCTAAGTGAAATAAGTTAGGCAGTGAAAGACAAATACCATATGATCTCACCTATAAATGGAACCTAATCAATAAAACAAAGAAGTGAGCGAAGAAGAACCAGAGACACTGAAATAAAGAACGAACTAATAGTAATCAGAGGGGAGGTGGGAGGGGATAAAGGGGGGAAAGGGAAAGGGTTTCAGGAACATGTATAGACGACACATGGGTAAAACCGAAGGAGGGTAGGATCAAGGTGGGAAGTTGGCATGGCTAGGGTGGGAGGAGTGGTGGGGAGAAAATGGACACAGCTGTACTTGAACAATAATAAAAAAAGTGGAAAAAAAGAAAGAACTCAAACAAACTTCTTTGAGCTCTATTATGAAAAAAATACACCCAGTATGGGTGATTCAAGTAGTCTTCTGGAAAGGAACAATTGTAGAATTTATAGGATTTTAACTAAAACTTTCTATATTAAAAAAAAAACATAAATTTTGAAGACTGTTCACTTTAAGAGTAACTCTAACCTTACTTCTTAATGCATTTGAATATATTACTAAGACTGAATATCAGTGTACCTAGAATGATAATATTTATATAGTAGAGAGTTGTTTTCCTAGGTCTGGGGGTAATGGTGGGGATTGGAAGGAAATAGCTAATGGATATAGGGTTTATTTTCTGAGTAATAAAAATATTCTAAAATTGATCAAGGTGATGGGCATACAACTGTGTGAATATGCAAAAATCTATTGAAATACACATTTTAAATAGGTAAATTAGATGGTAAATGGATTATATCTTAAAACTTAGAAATAGAAAACATCCTGTTATATTTGTATTTCAGATAAACAGTAAATATTTTAACATACTTATGTAAGTACTTTTTATGTTGCAGTCTAATACTAAAAAACTACTTTGTTTACCCAAAGTTTAAATTTAATAGAGAACAATAAATCCAATAGTCCTAAGGCAGAGTTTAGAACTAAATTTCAGAGGCGAGTTGTGAGGAGAGATAAGTTGGGATGTGAGAAACTGAGTGAGACGAGAGAAACGGGCTCATGAAAAACTGTCCTTTCGCTCTCCCAAGAAAACATCAGATAAAAACAATTCCTTAAGGGTTTCTTTGATGAGAGAGATAGATTTCAACCTATTTCCTGGGATAGTGACTCCCAACTTTTATTGGGTTGAAAACGGAGCCCAGGAAGAGTAGAGGATATAGACACATTTGAATTGGAACTTTGAAAACCTTTTTAATGATCTTTTCCCTGCATTCACCTTGACTAAAACATCCCAAAATGGATGTGGATGTGGATGTGGACAGAAAGGCATTTTATTCTATATATTCAACATTTACTCAACTTCTACTAGATGCAAAGTCCATAGCTAGCTTTGGAAGATACAAGTAAATTAGAAAATCCATGTTTTCAAAAATCTTACAGACTAGTGTTGTGTATATAACCTAACAAATACTCCCTAAGCATCGTGCATCTACCATCATATTACTTTAAACTACTACTGTCTTAGTTTAAGTCTTAATCGTCTCCCTTCCAGAGTTTCTGTTGCTTCCCTATAGGTCTCACTAATGGTGATATTCCAAAAAACATAGTGTTAGCTATGGCTTCACTGTCTTCAAAATTCTTCATTGCCTACACATTGTCAATTGGATAAAGTTCTGTGTTGTCATAGGCAGCTAATCCTTCCCTAGATTTTTTTTTTTCCATTCTTACTCTCCTGCATCAACCCTTGAGTTTCTCCCTATCTACCTTAGGATACAACATACATAGGGCTTTTCCAGTGTCGAAACCGTAACAAGATTATTTAAAGCCATATTTCCCCTATGAGCAAGGGAATTACATTAAGCAAAATTCTTGCTCTTCAGAGCATTCTGATGGATTTGAATATATAAAAGAGGCCTTTAGGAGAGACTGTACAAGGCTAGGTACTAAGGACATGAAATGAAGCTGCTGTAGAATATCCCAAGTGGAGAGATGGAAAAATAATTTTAAAGAAAGGGAATGTTTTAAATACACGGGATGTGTTTGCATTGTTACTATGTAAATTCCTGTTATCATTTCCAACTCATAACCCCCACATTGCTAAATCTTCAGTGTAACCTACTAAATTCAAATGGCTTTTAAGATTGGATGATGGGGAAACTGAGGAAGGGGTGAACTTTTACATCTGAGTCAATACAATGAGGAACAGAGAAAACAATAACAGGATGCCATGGTAACTCAAATTTAGAGGAAGTCAAAGCTTGGAACCAGAACTGACCTTGACACTATAAGCCCCCTAAGGACATGGGTGTACTTTGTAAAATTAAAGAGCATGGGATAGGGGACATGAAGCTATTTTATCAGATCTCAAGGGACAGAGGGACCTGATAAAGGAAGTAAACCTATTAGACCATAAACTGTTTTACAGTGCCTCAAGGTAGTGCAGAATTATTCAAGATTCCTATGAAAGTCATTGAGATCACATTGTAGATGCATATGCCAAGACTGAACATCTGGGGAAAAGCAATAGGATTACATTGATTCATAGGGGAGCACACATAATATCATTTCCCCCTGACCTCTATTGAGCTAGCTTCATTATCAAATCTCTCGGTGTTATCGGAGGCATTAATTTCTGAACTGTTCAGGCTGGTATGTGGATTTTTAGTATCAGGTTTCATCTATTATACCTCACAAAGGGATTTTTTTTAATGTGAGCTTGCTGATAAAATCAAGAATCATTTCAACAAATGGGAAATTGCCCATTCAGACCAACCTTTCATCTACCTCTCTCTCTAGACCTTAATGGCCCTGTGTGAGATGACCTTGAAGATAAAACCTTTACCAGTGTTAATTTGTGCTGTGTAAATTTCTTCATATATCACAATAAAGCAACAAGCCTAACAAAAAAATTAGTTCCATGTGACAGTGTAAACAAAATATTTTTAAAGGAAAAGGTAACTTTTAATGTTTTATCTTTCCAAACATTCACGAATGAAATCTATGTACGTGTGGGGAACATTTATTTCTAATGAAGATACTATTTGGTCAGGTTGTGATTTACTTATTACTAACTATATTGAAAACTTCATGATGGCAGGGGTTTTACCTGGTGTGTTCACTGATACAGCCCCAGCAGCAGCCATGAAATATGATATAAAAATAGCAATTGTGAAATTAATGGTTTAGCAAAGGACGTTACCATTTAAACTGCACAATTGATCATTTCCTTTGTCACATACAAGCAATTTAGAGCAAAGAACTTGGCCACCGAATTATCATTATAAATTTTAATTATAAAAATATAATTTAAAAATATCAACAAAAGTTTATCGTTTCCTATATGCCAGGTGCATTAGGTACATTATCTCATTTCCTCCACTCCAATCATTTTATAGGCTGATGGAATTTAAGAAATGTCACAGGTAACTTGAAGTTCGAACGTGACCCTAGGTCTTTCTGATCCCAGGTCCATACTCTGTCTGTTGAAAGTGCCTCTCCATATGTGTATGTATATGTTTATGGGTATGTATGTGTATGCATATGTGTAAGTGTACATGTATGTGTATATATATGTATTGTATATATACATACACACAGATCTGTCCCAAGGGGAGGACTCCTGGGAAATGAGACAGAAGTTGTCAAGGCGTAAGTTATAGCATAAAGCTGCTCTCTTCTTTTCATTGCCCAGGACAGACCTCATATAAAGCTTTGCCTAAAAAAGACATTATCTGTTATGAGCCAAATTTACACATTTAGTCAATAAGGGGTTAACAATGTGAATCTTAGAATAATTGCCTCAAATTTGTTTATCTAGCCACTGCATCACAGTTTAAAATATGAACTATTTTTGCCCCCTCCACATCACTTCCTCCACACTCCTCCACTCACCCATATTAATAAGGAATGGAGATCAGTGGTGTTTGAGAACACATAATCAAATCTCACCTGGAAAGACTTTTTTAAAACATTTTTATTTTTATTTTTTTAGAGAGAGGGGAAGGGAGGGAGAAAGAGAGGGAGAGAAATAGCAATGTATGGTTGCCTCTCACATGGCCCTCACTGGGGACCTGGCCTGCAACCCAGGCATGTGCCCTGACTGGGAATCGAACTGGGACCCTTTGGTTCCCAGCCCGCGCTCAATCCACTGAGCTACGGCAGCCAGGGCTGGAAAGACTTTTTTGTTAACATTGTGCGTACATATTTGTGTCAAGATTGACTATGATACCAATTTTAGTTTAGGGATCACTGCACACTTAAGTAAGTCAACAATCTGTGGATGGTGTTCAAACTGAACACTTTTATTCAGTAAATCAAATGAATAGTTATGTTTACCTTTCTTTAATAACAGATTAAAAGAGCAAAACTTATTTAACACATATACTTTTCTCTCCTTATTTTTATATTTTCTCTATCAATAATGATTGCAATGAAAAATCAAAATGCAAAGAAAGACAGAGTGTGTGTAGAAGCTGTTAGAATCTCATTAGGCCAGATGGTATCCATAAATGAAACACATTTCCACAGAGACCTAAGAAGAATAACTGGATAAAATCACTCCAAAGTTTCATTTGAAGAATCTGTCAGACAGAGAGTATGATAATTCTGGGATAAAACCAAAGATTTTTCTCTCAAATTATTTAGTACAGAATTCATTTGCATAGGAAGCATTGTAAATTATCATGAGCTTCTTGAAGAATTTTAAAAATCATTAAAAATAAATTAATAATATTAATTTTTATGTGCTTTATTGACATTTTTATTGTCATTTATACTTTTGTTTGTCTATATAAATGAGTTTTAGGGATGAAGGCCTTCTGATTTTAGCATTCAGTGGATTATGTTTGTCACATGTATTTGAGATGACATTGGCTTCTTGGTCACCATTGCAAAAGCATTTTAAAATAACTTTTACTCACTAATAATTTGAAAAATCCTAACAACAGGGAATGGCATTTGAATATACTATTGTAATTTCTGAGCCAAAAAAGTAAAGAAGTAAATAATCATTTTTGTGTAAAGGTAATAAATTTGATTGATAAAGGAAATGTGAATTGCTGATTAAGGAAAATCTTTCACTGAAAACCATGTACAATACAAATTGGTTGTGGGATCTACATTTTCATTTATCTAACCCACGATTAAGGTCATTGCGTGTTTTTTGCATGTATAAATAATAACTTGTGAAATGCCTCCAATGTAGTGTATTATTCTTCTCGTATTGGTAGGTTGGGTTTCTCTCCCATCACTCCACCATCCGTCAAAGCCTGGTTATGACTTTGGCACTGGGAATAAGTAAGGATGGCCTAGGTATATTGTGGTAAGTTCTGAATAGATGGAGATGAAAGCAAATGAATATTAAAATTGTTCTGTTCTGGATTGTTGAGGAGAAAAAACGTTTAGGAATACTAAGAGGATCATCGGCAAATTTCATTGCCTGCTGTCCTTATTCTACCTCTGCCAACACACACACAAGCACATGATACTCAAGATACTAAAACACTGGCATCCACCATTCAAAATGGGCACAATGCTAGAAAGGGTGCTGTAGGACTCCTGTTGGGACAGGCCACACAGGTTATTATGCAAGTGGCTACTGACCAACTATTGCGGAAGTCCTCCAGTGTTTTAACAACTGGTAGGGCATGGTGACACAGAATGTGAACTATTATTCCTGAATCTGAGTGTTTTCAGAACCCAAACTCCTAGGGGTGAGACACGATATGAACGTATTCATCCCAGAGTAGGTAAATCCAAGAATTCTGGGAAAATGGCACACCTGTCACTTAATGTGGAAGTTCCAGATAAAAAGAGACCCTCTAGAAGCCTCTGCAGCCATCTGGCTATTTTCTTGTGGTATGCTAGCTGTGCACACAGAAGTGGTGCTACTAGATTAATCTAAGGTTTTTACAATTTTCATTGCAGTTCAAAAACTTGGTGGGAGGGGAAATCAAGAGAAATACTAGATTGGTTATATACAAATAAAAGCTTAACTCACAGCAATAAAAGTCATTCATGGCACACCCAATGAGTAATGTGGGCAGTTCTATAGTAACCTTCTTGCACTTAGAAAACTTCCTAATTCTCATCCTTTCTCCCACTTATACATAGTTACTAAAAGAAAACAGTTCTGGGAGAGGAGAGTCCTCCCCACTCCACCCATTTCATACTGCTGGATTAGTGTTTTTAAAACATCTGTCTTTATAGTATGCTAATCTCCTTAAACAGTGATAGATTGCCTCAAACAATGATCATTTATATAATGTTTTGTGAGTATTCATCTTTATGTGTATTGTTGCTATTTGGTTGTGTTGTATTTGTTTTTTATTTTGTTTAAATTGTTTATTTTCCTCTTTGAAATTAAACACAACACGAAACTTAACCTTATGCAGTTCTCAGGGAAATATAAAATAAAATCATATCAAGACATCACTAAATCTGTACCTGACTGGCAAAAATCAAAAAGTTTTAGCATATGTGCACCAATGGGGTCACACACACACTGTTAGCTAGAGGGTAAATTTGTATCACCACTTTAGCACACAATTTGGAATTATCTAAGAGATACAGATAAGCATACCCTATGATCCAGTGATTTTATTCTAATATTCTCATTTCTCATAACGAAGAAAATAAACAACTATAAAAATGGAACGTAGATATACAATAGCATATATAGATAGTCTGTGGTTAAAATAATTCAAACACTTGTTCTTTGTTGATTTGTTTATGATGGTCATTCTGATTGGTGTGAAGTGGTATCTCACTGTGGTTTTAATTTGCATCTCTCTGATGGCTAGTGATGCTGAGCATCTTTTCATATGTCTCTGGGCCCTCTGTATGTCCTCTTTTGAGAAGTGTCTGTTCAAGTCTTTTGCCCATTTTTCAATTGGGTTTTTTGTCTTCCTGAAGTGGAGTCGTGTGAGTTCTTTATATATTCTGGAGATCAAACCCTTGTCTGAGGTATCATTTGCAAATATATTTTCCCATATAGTTGGTTCCCTTTTTATTTTGCTGGTGTTTCCTTTAGCCGTGCAAACGCTTTATGTCTTGATGTAGTCCTATTTGTTTATTCTTTCTTTTATGTTCCTTGCACTAGGGGACATATTGGTGAAAACACTGCTGTGTGAAATATCTGAGACTTTCCTGCCTATATTCTTGTCTAGGACTTTTATGGTGTCACAACTTATATTTATGTCTTTTATCCACCTTGAGTTTACTTTTGTGTATGGTTAAGTTGATGGTTCAGTTTCATTTTTTTGCACGTAGCTGTCTACATCTCCTAACACCATTTGCTGAAGAGGCTATTTTTACTCTATTATATACTTCTGTCCCCTTTGTTGAATATTAATTGACCATAGAGACATGGATTCATTTCTGGGCTCTCTATTCTGTTCCATTGGTACATGTGCCTGTTCTTATGCCAGTACCAGATTGTTTTTGATTACTGTGACCTTTTAATATAGTTTGATATCAGGTACTATGATCCCTCCTACTTTGTTCTTTTCTTAAAATCGCTGCAGCTATTTGGTGTCATTTATGGTTCCATATAAATTTCTGAAATGTTTGTTCTAGATCTGTGAAATATGCCATTGGTAAGTACTGGCGAGGTTGTGAAGAAAAGGGAACCCTAGTACACTGTTGGCGGAAATGCAGAGTGGTGCAGACACTGTGGAATACAGTATGGAATTTCCTCAGAAAACTAAAAATAGAACTTCTTTTTGACCTGGCAATTCCACTGCTGGGATTACACCCTAGGAGCCCTGAAATACTAATTCAAAAGAACCTGTGAACCTCAGTGTTCAAAGAAGCACACTTTACAATAGCCAAGTGCTGGAAGCAACCTAAGTGTCCATCAGTAAATGAATGTATCAAAAAACTATGGTACATTTACACAATGGAATACTACACAGCAGAAAGAAAAAAGGAACTCTTAGCCTTTGTGACAGCAAGTATAGAACTGGAGAGTATTATGCTAAGTGAAATAAGCCAGGTGTTGAAAGACAAATATTGTAGGATCTCACCTATAATTGGAACCTAATCAACAAAACAAACAAAGGAGCAAAAAATATAACCAGAGACATTGAAATAAAGGACAAACTGACAGTGACTAGAGGGGATGAGGGAGGGGGACAATGGGGAAGGGGGGCAGTCATCAAGGAACATATATAAAGGACCCATTGACAAAACCAAAGAGGGGTAGGATTGAGGGAGGCAGGTGGTGGGTAGGGCAAGGGAAAGTGGTAGCTAACAATAATAGTTAACTTCAACATAGCGTGTGCATACCAATATCTACCTTAGTATTTTAATTTATGTTTCTTAGAGTTGTTACTGGAAAATTATTTTTAATATTCACCGGAGAATATAGGCACACTAATCTAGAGATGTGTTTTTTCCTAATCTTAAAAATGAAACATTGGAAATATATTTTTAAAGGGTACAAACTTGCAACTGGAAGATGAATAAATCTGGAAATCTGATACACAATATAGGGATTATAGTCAATGTTGTATATAATACTTCAAGTTACTAGATTTTAAATATTCTTACCACAAAAAAGAAATGATACATATCTGATGTGACGGAGGTGTTAGCTAAAGCTGCAGTGGTAAGAATGTTGCAATATATCAGCAATTTTCAACCTTTTTTCATCCTATGGCACACACATGCTAATTACTAAAATTCTGCAGCACACCAAAAATATATATTTTTGCCAATCTGACAAAAATAGGTATAATTTTGATTTGTTCATGAGGGGTAGCTAGTGTTGTGTTGGCAGTTGTCATTTTTTTTAAATTTGACAATCTACAGAAAAAGAGGTCAGTGCCCCTGACTAAATAGTCAGGTATTGCATGTTTTAAACTTTCTTGCAGCACACTGGTTGAAAATCGCTGCAATATACAAATGTATTAAATCCACACTTTGTACACTTTATATTTGTAGAACATCACATGTCAATTATATCTCAATTAAAAAAAAAAAGGAAACAACAACAAGACTATACAGTTCCTGAGGTCATTTATATCTACAATTTGAATGTGGCTACTATAAGTCCTAACAGGAGCTCAACCATGAAAGGCTGACAGAAATTGTATTTTTTCCTAACTAGGGCTTGAGTTACATATGAGAAAACTTCAGGTGGTTGGTAGAATCCTAATAGGCTTTATTCTTCAGACTCCCAGAACGAGGACAGCTGAAGCCATAGGAAGGATTTATTCTGTCTTCCTTTCCACTTCTCTGGTGTTTTATTAACAATTCCCCTGGCTATTTCTTGCATCTTAGAATTTCCTGCACTTTGGAAGAGAACTAAAGTAGTCAGTTTCTGGGCTGTCTGGGCTCTACCCCTCCTTGCTACATCTCTGTTGGACTTGCTTACCAGCCCTATGGCTTCTTCAATCAGAACCTCACTTCCCAGGAAGTGCCCAGCAGCAGTAAGAAGTGAGAACCTGCACAGGTTGCAATTCATACTGTTCATGTAAGAAGTTACACCTTTCTAAGTGCATCAAATAGAGAATATCCAAAGGTGGAAAACAGGTAACTAATTGTAGATCATGAGTTGGGATAAATATGAGCAACTACAGAAAATTTTGCACAAGTTAAAGATAGAAAGCATTCATTTTTACCCTTGGGGATTTGTCCTTGTTCTTGTTGATTTTGCTTATTTTATTTGACTTTATTTATTTCTAAACATATGCAGCACAGGTTTGAGTACTACATGCTTTCCAGTGATCTGAATATCAGAACATGTTTTACCTGATGTTCAGAACTTTAGGTCAATCTTCCAGCTGTAAGATAATCAAATATACAACGCTACATTTTGGCAGCAGAGTTTTGGTTTTGCAACAGGCTAGCAGGAAAGGATGTTGGAATAGAAAATCTGTGAAATAAGTGTCAGGAGACATATATCTACTTATATGCATACATTCATGTAATAACTACTATTTCTTTTTTTTGTCATTAGATGTATATTTATTTGAATCATATATAACCAATAGAAGTTTAATATCAACAACTCCCATTGCCTAATTTAGTTTAAAGAGATGAAAAAATTTAAGTGTATTGACTTAGTAAAGAAATCATTTTGGTTTTCCCTTCCCGCAGTTCTAATAAGTTTCACATTTTAATATTTTATTAATCTAGAGGTTCAAAATTTCAGATGGGCATTTCAAAACTAGGAAGCTAATAAATTAGGGGCAGGTAAGATGATTATGTCAGAAAACATATTCAACATTTATTTACCTGAGACATGTTAAATATTGCTTCATCACATAAATATGGCCAAAATAATGTTATTTGAATGTAGAGCAATGATTCATTTTTCTGCTACTTTAGCAACAGTATTGGTAGCAAATATATTTGAGTGGCTACTGTTTTCTAAGCATTCTGCAATAAATATTAAATGTATGATCTAGGTTTGGGTAATAGAATCAAACTTCTGGTCTAATCTAAGGTCAGTTACTTGCATGCTGTGAGGCCTTGGACTAGTCACATAATTTCTCTGAAACTCAGTATCTTCATCTACTATTTCTTTTGTATGTGCCCAAGCCCTGTTTTAGGTGTTAGGCATTCAAGATCAAACAAGGCAGTCAAGGTCCTTCCCCTTGTGGCATTTCAAATTTGGGTCTAGCAGCAGAAACTCCCCTCTAAAGGGTGGCAGTGCTGGAAGGACTAAGGAGCAAAAACTGTCTTACATGGAGGGTAAACACAGGCCACTAGGAGTTGAAGCCCTATCAAAATATCTTGGTTAAATCAGGGCCTGTGCCTCTGTGTTAGTAGTTGTTTTCTCTTCACCTGTATTTATCTTTGTTCTTTTCTGCTCTGTTCTGTACCCAGGAAGCTGAGCTTAATGGGGTGCATGGCCTGGATTTCCTTGCATGCTGGTTTCTGGTTGCATCTGGTAAGTGGGAGGAAGCAGAAACAAATAACGAGGATCAGCAGATAGGAAGGTAGAAGAGAGGAAGACAGGATAGCCTGGGTCTATTTCACCTTGCACCCTTTCTTCTCTTACCTCCTCTCAAGTGGGGCTTGGGTATCATCCTTTCTGCTTATTGCCCTCCCACCCTACAGTGATCACATCTCTTTTTATTTGTTTTAGCTATAACACACTAAGTTGGGTAAGTGGCCCCCATGAGTAAGCCTCTCCAAAAGTATCATTTGAGAATATCATCTGTTGCTTCCAAGACCTACAGTAAAATGGCCATTTTACTGCTCCAAGAGAAGGAGCAGTGTACATAGTCTCCTGGCTGGATGAACAGAAATCATCCGTAGTTCACCAGTAGGGCCTTCCTGCAATGTAAGCCCACAGCACTGGGTTCTCAGCATGACACATACCAGGTGACATCTACCAGATGCATAATGGAGAAAATTCTGAGACCAGTCTGCTGTCTTCTGGTTGTTCACTGTCTGGTGATGAAGGGAACCACAGATATTATTGGAATACCATACAATGAAGACTATATGAGGGCTATGTACAAAGAATGACAGAAGCAAGTGATTAACCCTGCTGGGACAGGGAAGGGGTTTGGTATAAACAAAGATTTAACTGAAAATGATATTATGAGCTGAGACTTGAAGGATGAGTTGGAATTTACTATGTACGACAGGGGAAGCAGGATCAGGAGTACTTGGTGAACAAGGAAGGGAAGGCAGTGCAGAGAGAATAAACCATGTTTTCAGGGTAAAGGGAGTGAGAGGGCCTAGAAAGCAGTGCTTGAATGAGGAGAAAAAAATGCAAAACAGAGGATGGCCAGGGCAGAACTTGTAGAGTGTGCAAGGCTATGAGCTGAAAAGGAGCAAGAGCCAGACCATGAAGGATTCTGTAACACAATGTGAGGATTTCTTTTTGTTGGCCCTATAAATACAAGTGATAATTATTTAATAGAGAATTAAATAATCCAGTGTGAATTTTAGAAACATTAATCAGTGGCATAGATTGAAGAATCGATCGTCCTGATAACTGAGTAGTATCTTGGCTTCTTTCCTCTCCCCTTGTACCTCTTCTGTGGCACAGGACTGACCAACTTCAAGGATATTTTGATGTTATGCACCACAGGGGTTTACTGACTATTTGTGACCATCCACCACTGTAATTTGTTGTGGCATCCATTCTGATTGGCTTGCACCCATGCCTTGTTCTTGAAAAACATTTTTATATGGTTTCTCTCCTAGGATAAAATTATGGTAAGCTGGGATCACTGAAAGAGTTTTTTCTTATAATGTAACTGGCTACAGAAATATAGACCTATACAATTTAAGCATCACAATTATATCAAAATATTCTAAGAAGCCATCACTCTTCACAATTGAAAAGGTCTGATTTTCTTGTCATTTATCGAATACTGCAAGTGTGATAAGGAGAAGGCAAAGTAGGTAGATAGTGGCAATAAAGTGTGATAAGGAGAGTTGAAATGAGTTAGACAGGAGACACAGGCAAGAGAGTTTGGGAGATAAGGATAATGAGTTTGAGTTGAGGAGTATTGAGCTGGAGCTGTTGTGAAAAGCTCTGGGAAAGGTAATATGGCAGAGGAGTAAATGAAAGCAACACTAACCTCCTCACAGGACCAATCTGGAATTAAAACTAAATTGTGGAGAAATCACCAGGTATAAACAACTGAACAATAGCAAGAGAGAAGCCTTATAACGTCGAACTGGCAGAAGAATTATCTTCAGCACCAACTGACTGGTAAGGAATGTGGTGGAGACTTGAGAAGGCTGGCTGGGAGCCCACAGGCAGCAGTGCAGAAGGGATAATTAAGCAACCAGTTGGATCTCTCTGAGAAGTGTGGGGGCTAAACCCTAAGCTGGGATCCCCAGCCTAGCGCACCAGAGCCCAAAAAGTACACAGATAACAACTGGTGGTGAAAAGTGGCAGGGTTGCTCTCTGCCAGAGGTGGAAGGCTGGAGACACAAAGAGCCATTTAAAGGGCCAACACACAAATGTTCATTTGCAGCCACTTACCCGAGTCTCTGGCAAAGGCAGGGGCAAAGTGGACTGACAACACCTGAGGAGAGACTGAGGACGAAGGCTTTGGGGAGAGAACTGAGAGAGTAGCCACCAGGATCCCAGAGCTGAGTCACCCCCCACAGGGAAGCAGCCATCCTGCTCAGGCAGCCTGAGGGGAAACAATAGTTCCAACACCAGTAGGAAGTCTGCCCTGCCCTTTGGGGCTTAAGCACGACTGCTGAGTTCAGAGCAACTAGATTAACAACTGAAGCACACAGCCACAGACGTTGATCTCTGGCAGTCTCAAATTAGGCTGCCTAAGGTCAGATGGGGTCAACAACTGACATCACCAGAGGCAGATCCAGAAAGGAAAACATTTCTAAATACTAGAGGCTACTGAGATGAAATCCACTGTGTTTTTCTCCATGATTAGTGATATTTTCTTTCCTACATAGCTTTTTAACATTCATTTCTTGTCCATCGACTTTGTGCATATTAAGTTACTAGATTTTATACTATAGTTTGTTTCTCTCCTTTCTTATAATAGTATTAATCTCTTTATACCCTTATTAATACTGGTTCATTTGCTGTTGATAGTGGGATTGCAAGGAGGGGAGGAGATATTTTGTGGATGTGGGTTTTTTCTCTGGGCTTTGTGGTTTTGTTCTGGCAACACCTGCACAACACCATGCAGGATGTGGTGGGTGGAGTGACCCTCAGTCAACCAGCTGGATGGAAGGACCCACCAAAGAATGACCCAACAATAATCAAAACCTAAAATATATCTAAAGAGCCAACATAAATGGCATAAAGGGCATCCCAAGAGCATCAAGTTCAGGAGATCAAGGAGACTGCACCACTGAATCTCACAGGATTCCTACCATAGAAGCTCAAACCACAAACTCAAGGATTCAAAACAGATCGATTTAAGAAGCAGAGGCAAACAAGAAGAGTCTTACAAATACTGGGAAGACAAAGAAACAATCCACAATTCAAAGGAGGAATCATCAGAAGGAGTGCTAAATGAAAAAGAGGCAAGTGAACTATCATATATTGAGTTCAAAACAATGGTTCTAAGGAAGCTCAATGAGCTCACTGAGAATTACCAAACTACAGGGAAGCTATAAGGAACTTACTGTGAATCACACCAGCATGAAAAGAACATAGGAACAATCAAGTAGGGCTAAGAGAAATTGAAGAATACTATTTCTGAACCGAGGAACACAGTAGAAGGAATCAAAAACAGGCTCAATAAAGCAGAGGATCAAATGAGTGAGCTGGAGGACAAGGTAGAAAAAAATTCCAAGTAAGAGCAAGAAAACAAAAAAAGACTCAAAAAGAACAAAGAGGAGTTAAGGGAACTGCAGGATAGCATAAAATGTAATAATATCTATATAATAGGGATACCAGAAGGAGAAGAAGAGCAAGGGATAGAAAACCTCTTTGAAAAAGTAATGATGAAAAACTTCCCTAATTTGATGAGAGAAAAAGTCACAGAAATCCAGGAAACACACATAGTCCCGATCGAGAGGAACCCAAAGAGTCCCACTTCAAGACACATCATAATTAAAATGGCAAAATTCCAAGACAAAGAGAGAATCTTAAAGGCAGCAAGGAAGAAACAGGAAGTAACATACAAGGGAGCCCTGATAAGGCTAGCAGCTGACTTTTCAATGGAAACACTACAAGCCAGAAGGGAATGCAAGAAATATTCCAAGTAATGAAAATCAAAAACCTACAACCAAGACTACTCTACACAGCAAACCTCTCAATTAAAATAGAACGTGAAATGAGAAGTTTCCCCAGGCAAAATAAGGGTGAAAGAATACACCACCACCAAACCAGCACTGCAAGATATGCTGAAGGGCCTGCTTTAAAAGAGGAAGAAAAAAGTGAGAGAGAAAGGAATACTTGTACAAAGGGGTTAAAATGACAATGAATAATAAGTACTTATCAATAATAACATTAAATGTAAATGGATTAATGCTCCAATCAAAACGCATATGGTAACTGAATGGATAAGAAATCATGACCCACATATATGCTGCCTACAAGAGACCCACCTCAGAACAAAAAACCTATATAGACGAAAGAGAAGGGTTGGAAAAAAAATATTCCACAGGAATGGACAAGAAAAAAAAGCAGGACATTAGTGCTTATATCTGACAAAATAGATTCAAAACAAAGGCCGTAAAAAGAGACACAGAAGGACACTTCATAATATTCAAGGGAAGAATCCATCAAGAAGACTTATACATTATAAACATATATGCACCCAACATACAACCACCCAAATATATAAGGAAAATCTTGGAGGACTTGAAGAAAGATATAGACAACAACACCCTTATACTCAGGGATGATTTTAACACCCCACTATCAACAACGGATACATTTTCAAAACAAAATATCAACAGGATATTGCAGCACTGAACAAATGCATTAGATCAAATGGACTTAACTGATACACACACACAATCTTTCACCGCAAAGAAGCAAAATGCACTTTCTCTTCAAATGTACATGAAACATTTTCAAAGATAGACCACATGATAGGACAGAAAACAAGCCTCAACAAACTCAAGAAAATTGAAATTATATCGACCATTTTCTCTGACCATAAGGGACTAAAACTAGAAACTAAGCTCAAGGAAAAAAAACAAAAACACTCAAACTCACAGAGAGTGAATAGTACGCTATTAAACAATGAATGGGTCAAGAATGAAATACAGGAGGACCTCAGAAAGTTTCTGGAAACAAATGAAAATGAACTCACAACAACCCAAAACTTATGGGACACAGCAAAATCAGTCCTGAGAGGGAAGTTCATAGTGATACAGGCCTACCTAAAAAGACAGAAACATTTCAAAAAAACAAGTTAACCTCATAATTACAAGAACTAGAGGAACAACAACAAACAAAGCCCAGAGTAGATAGAAGGATGGAAATAACCCAGATCAGAGTAGAATTAAATGCCATAGAGACTAAAAGACATCAAAGGATTAATAAATCCAGGAGCTGGTTCTTTGAAATGATGAACAAAATCCACAAGGCTTTAAGCAGACTCATCAAGAAAAAAAGAGAGAGGACTCAAACAAACACAATCAGAAATGAAACAGGAGAGATTGTAACTGATACCACAGAAATACAAAGGATTGTAAGAAATTAATATGAACAAATATATGCCAAAAAATTTGAAAACCTGGGTGAAATGGACAATATTATTGAAAAACTTAATATTCCAAACAGAATGAAGAAGAAGCAAAAACTTGTACAGACCAATAACGGCTGGTGAAATTGAAGCAGTAATGAAAAAACTCCTGGCACATAAAAGCCCTGGACCAGACAGTTTCATGGGAGAATTTTATAAAACATTTAATGAAGAGCTAAACCCTATCCTTCACAGACTATTCTGAAACATCCAAGAAGAGGGAAAACTCCCAAACTCTTTTTATGAGGCCAGTGTCATCCTAAACCCAAAACCATATAAAAATACAACAATGAAGAAAACTACAGGCCAATATAGTTGATAAACATAGACACTAAAATCCTCAAGAAAATATTGGCAAACTACATTCTGCTACACATCAAATAGATCATACACTACAATCAAGTGGGATTCATCCCAGGGATACAAAGTTGGTACAATATTCAAAAATCAATAAATATATCACATAAAGAAAAGGAAAGACAAAAATCACATGATCATATTAATAGATGTGAAAAAAGCATTCGATAAGGTACAAACCAATTGATGATAAAAACACTCAGCAAAGTGGGAGTAGAAGGAGCATACCTCAATATAACAAAGGCCATATACAAGAAACCCACATCCAGCATCATACTCAATGGGCACAAACTAAAAGCCTTTCCATTATGACCAGGAATCAGACAAGGATATCCACTTTTACCACTTCTATTTAACATAGTATTGGAAGTCATAGCCACAGCAATCAGACAAGAAAAGGAAATAAAAGGTATCTAAATTGGAAAGGAGGAAGCAATACTGTCATTGTTTCCAGATAACATGATAGTATACATGGAAAATCCTATGGACTCCACCAAAAAATTACTCTATTTAATAAGTGAATTTGACAAAACAGCAGGATACAAAGTCAATATTCAGAAATAGAAGATATTTTTGTACACTAACAATGAAATGTCAGAAACAGAAATCAGGAAAAATTCTAATTTGATACAGCAATAAGAAAAATAAAGTACCAAAGAAAAAAACCTAACCAAGGAGTTAAAAGACCTGTACTCAGAAAACTGCAGAACATTGAAGAAAGAAATTAAGGAAGACACAAATAAATGTAAGCATATACCGTGTTCATGGATTGGAAGAATTAACATCATGAAAATGTCCATACTACCCAAAGCAATTTATAGATTCAATGCAATCCCTATTCAAATACCAATCATATTTCACAGGTATGGAACAAACATTTCAAAAATTTATATGGAACCATAAGTGACCCTAAATAGCCTCATCACTTTTGAGAAAGAAGAAAAAAGTAGGAGGAATATCAATACCTGATATCAAACTATATTACAAGGCTACAGTAATCAAAGCAGTCTGGTACTGGCATAAGAACAGATACATAGACTAGTAGAACAGAATAGAGAGCCCAGAAATAAACCTATGTCTCTATGGTCAATTAGTATTCAACAAAGGGGGAACAAGAATAAAATGGAGTAAAAATAGCCTCTTCAACAAATGATGTTGGGAAATCTGGACAGTTACATGCAAAAATATTGAAATTCAACTACCAATTTACACCATATAGAAAATAAACCCAAGATGAAGGCCTGGCTGGTGTAGCTCAGTGGATTGAGTATGTGCTGGGAACCAAGCAGTCCCGGTTCGATTCCCAGTCAGGGCACATGCCTGGGTTGCAGGCTGGGTCTCCAATGAGGGCCATGTGAGAGGCAACCACACATTGCTGTTTTTCTCCCTCTCTTTCCCCCTCCCCTCTCTCTAAAAAAATAAATAAATAAAATCTTAAAAAAAACATAAACCCAAGATGGATAAAAGACTTAAATATAAGTTTTGACATCATAAAATTCCTAGAGGAGAACATAGGCAGGAAAATTTCAGATTTCCACATTTTAATATTTTCACCAATATGTCCCCTAGAGCAAGGGACATAAAGGAAAGAATAAACAAATGGGACTTCATCAAAATAAAAAGCTTCAGCATCAGTAAAATGAATAGGGAACACCATATGGGAAAACATATTTGCCATTGATACATGGACAAGGGTTTGAGCTCCAAAATATATAAATAACTCATACGATTCCACCCCAGGAAGACAAACAACCCAATTAAAAAATGGACCTGAAAAGACACTTCTCCAAGGAGGATATACAGAGAGCCTAGATACATATGAAAAGATGCTCAGCATCACTAGCCATCAGAGATGCAAATTAAAACCTTAATGAGATACCACTTCACACTGGTCAGAATGGCCACCATAACCAAATCAACAAACAACAAGTACTGGCAAGGTTGTGGAGAAAAAGGAACCCTAGTGCCCTGTTGGTGGGAATGCAGACTGGTACAGCCACTGTGGAAAACAGCATGGGATTTCCTCAAAAAAACTAAAAAGGAAACTGCTTTTTGACCTAGCAATTCCACTGCTCAGATTATACCCTAAGAATCCTGAAACACTAATTCAAAAGAATCTATGCACCCCAATGTTCATAGCAACACAATTTACAATAGCCAAGTGCTGGAAGCAACCTAAGTGCCCACCAGTTATAAGTGGATCCAAGAACTATGATACATTTACACAATGGAATATTATGCAGCAGAAAGAAAGGAGGAGCTCCTACCCTTTGTGACTGCATCGATATAACTGGAGAGTATTATGCTAAGTGCAATAAGCCAGGCAGTGAAAGACAAATACCATAGGATCTCACCTATAAGTGGAACCTAATCAACAAACAAATAAGGAAGCAAAATATAACCTGAGACATTGAAATAAAGAACAAACTGGCAGTCACCAAAAGGTATGGGGGAGAGGGTAAATGGGGGAAAATAGGAGAAGTGTCTAGTCAAGGAACATGTATAAAGGACAGATGGACAAAGCCAGAGGTGGTTGGGATCCAGTATGGGAAGTGGGGATGGTTGGGGTGGGTGGGAGTAGTGGGGAGAAATGGAGACAATTGTACTTGAATAACAATAAAAAAAAACGAGAGAAAGAGAAAAAATAAAATAGATGTTATCACTTAAAATAAAATAAAGCTCTGGGAGGGTAACTAGAAAACCTGTGGGCCTGTAGCTTAGGAGAGAGGAGAGGGCAGAGATTTCTCTTTAGATAGAGATGTGTTTTAGTTGTCATCACCACCTGGTTCAGACTTTGACCTAGACAAAAGTGTCTAATTTGAACAATGAAGTCTATGGTTTGAACTTAAGTGAAAGGAAATTTTAAGGAGATCAGCAAATGCAGGTCTGTGCAAATCTCTCAGCCTACCAGCTTTTGAGGAGTCTGCACTTCTGGTCTCCCTAGAAGTAAATCTCCAACATTATTCCTGGAGATGTTTTCATTGGTTTTTAATTATTATCTTGTACACTGATTGGCTCTTAGGAGTAATTCAGCCTATTTGGCTTTTAATGTTTCATTGATTTTTTTCAGAGTTCTAATTTTACTGCAGATGTTTTAGCTTCCATCGTTATATGTCCTTCACTTTTAAGTTGAGATTCCTGATAGTTTTGGTGTTAACAAACTAAAATTAATTTGATCAGGGAGAGTTATAAATTTGTCACATCTGATGTATATTACATTACCTCCTCATAATTAATAGCCAATCTGAAATTCTGATCTTCATGTCATGTATGAAAACAAGGCATCTCAGGCTGGGTTTGCAGTTTGAAACGTTAACATTTTAATTGACTTTATTTGAATGAACTGTGCATTCCCACAGGTTTTAGGGAAATATTGATTTCTTGTGGGAAAACACTCAAACTACTAAATGCACATGAAACCCCATAGGAACCCAATTTAAACCTTAGAACATTTAATTACAAAGCCTTTTGATTAATTGGTTTGCAAAATAACCTTGTTGAGAAAATATTCCATTAGAGAAACACTATTGAATAGTATAGACAAAGTATTTCATTTTGACATTTTATTGAGTAAAATCCTTTGTCACAATCTGAAGTGCCCTTATCAGACTGTAGATTTTATTTTTCCTACCAGCAGGCAGGCAGAGAAACAAAGTAAAACAATTGCTACTTGCATACGTACCTTCCTTCTTTTCACCAGGGCGTTATTTTCTACATAGAGGAGACACAAGCATGTATCTGTACAATGTAAGGAACACGTTAGAAGCCCAGTCTCAAATATTGCACCTGAGGTCATTAGTTCTAGGCTGGTTAAGTGGTCACTTGGAAGCTCAGAACTGCCCAGGAGAGAAACCTAGATAGAAAGCCAGTAGCCACGCACATTCTCTTTCCGAAGAGTGAGATTACAGCCCTCGTTGATATATCCTAGCTGCTTTGCAACCTGGGCCCTCATTGCAACTCTGTTCCAATTTTGTGTGGGCATCCCACACCTGTTCTCTCCAAAAGTGGAAGTTGACCCTCTCCCGATTTTGTTTGACTAGGAACCTTCTTCCTCTTTTGCAGAATGAGGTTTTGACTTCCAAAACCTTCTGCTCAAGGCCAAGTGTGCCTACAGTCTCCTTTTCATGCACCTCCTGTCTCCCTTACTGTGCTGCTCTCAATCAGCCTGTGCTCAGATCTTAACAGCTCCCTCAGACGTGGTACTTTGCACTGATAACCCCATCATATGACAAGCAATATCCCTCTCACTAAATCAGCTAAACAAGTCTAGGGAGGGTTGTGCCCACGTAATCCATCCCTATTCCCCCATCTGCTGTCAGGGCCCAGCACGGCTTCAAATTATCATTAAAGGTTTATGCCAGCACATAGTTCCCTTTTGTTTTCTTTTTATCTTAATAAGCTTGGAAATCATGGTTCTGAATGCAATTTCCACCTCACGATTACATCTGACACAAACAGCGGTTTGTGCAGTGTATCTTCCCTGTACCTCTGTGTGTAACTTCCCTGAGAATCTCACAAACAGAACCTCGCTGGTCAGGAGAGGGCACCACTTGAGATGTTGGGGGAAGCCCTGGGCATGACTGTAGTTGAACTAAGACAATTACTTCACTGGGAACAGATATTTTTCTGTCACATAAACATTACATAGAATGCAAGCTTCACCTAGAGTTTCTGTGAGTAACTTGTTTATTCTGGGTACATTTCCTGCTTTAGACAGTAACACAAAATTGTTACAGACTGTTTCCTCAAATCAGTCCCCAAAACATGTAAATTCCATGAAACCGCGGGGCTTTTCCAGAGTTGATTCCTTTGGCAGACATAGAACTAATTGATATCATAGTTGAAAATAGAGAGATAAGAGACAAGAGGAAAGGATGAGGAGGGAGGGTGGGTAGGTAGGAAGGAGGGAAGAGAATAAATTCCAATCAGATAGAAAAAAGACTCATGCAGCAACATTTGTGTTTCTCTGAATATCAAGGGCTTACTTCTCTGCAAAAACAGCAATCAATTATTGTGCCAGTAAAGTTCTGTGATTTGTGATTGCAGGCGACAAAACCTAGACTAGCAGATCTAAGAAAGAAAATTGTTGGAAGAAATTGCTCAGAAAGAAGAAGAGAAAGAGCTGGAGCCCCTTGTCTTCTAAAGGAGAAATCAAGGCAGCACAGCAGCCCTGGGATGAAGGTTGTAAAATTTCTTCTGCAGTCTCTTAGTGATAGTCATCAAGATAAATGAACTAGTACCATTAAATATCCTTGTATTCTTCTTACAGTATAATTACAAATAGAGAGCATGGGCTTGTCTTTGCTTAGGTTTTCTACCCACACCCTTGGCCAGAGAAGATAGCACATGTAGACATTCACAGCACCCAGGGATGCTCTGAAGCGAGAGTGGAAAAGAGTCATGGATACAGCAAAATCAGGGTATGCCCCTGACAGTTTCAATGCTTTGTACCAGTGTTGCACCATACTTCCGACTTTGCAGCATTGCAGCATCCCATGCCATTATCTAATCTCATCCTTCCAACAACTTACTAAGTAACTAGCAGTAATATCCTCATGCCAGTGCTAAGGATAAAGACAACCAGGGAGATTAACTGACTTGCACCAAGTCATCTTATGAGATGACTAGATCCCAGTATGGCTTTTATCTTAATCTAATACGGTGAATTACCCGAAGCTTCCTGTTTCCCAATTTGAGAGGAAAATAGAATCCAATGATTTTTCTATCACACTACAATGATACCAGTTGTTAAAACACTGAAACACTTCCCAGCCAGTAGGTAAATAGCTACAGGCTCACTGGATGCTACAGGACCACCACTTCAGCCCCTCTGGCCCTTCCCGAGGTCCTCAGACCTCCACATTACCCAAAATCTGAAGCATTAACACCTGGCATACTAGGAGACTGCTGGGATTCTGCTACTATATTATGGTGGGTGTCTTTGCGGTTAGTTTCATAACCAAAATATTTTTAATTTCACCACTGTATCTATTTAGTCTTAGGGAAGAAGGTAGTAGGACGTTAAATGAAGAGGTCTACTTTACATACCAAAAATATCTGTGTAATATTTAAAATAAAAATAGCTAGGTCATTACTTTCACTATGGCCTTAAAAGGAAAAATAAATAAAACTAATACAAGTAATTTACCTCTTGGGCCACAGAGTCTGTGCTTCACTGAAATTTCCATTTTGGTCCCCTTTCTTAGCATTCTTCCTAATTTATTAGAAACATTAATTTAGTGGGAATGTGTGTCTATGCCATAGTAAAAAAAAATACTGTGTAATGTATAAGTGGGGTAAAATTACACTTTACTCATTAGTCAGGCCCCAGGAAGGTCTATAGGATCCACTCACCAAGAAGACCATAAATCATAGGCAAAAGCTTCCCCAGAGGATTCTACAGTACTGTATTTTGTTATCTTCCCAAACATGATGGTGCTTGGTTTGTGCTGTAACTCCCCTTCTCTATATTCTAATACATTAATTTAAATGGAGATTCTGTTTTCCCTGCTTAACATTATCAGTCTATCAGACAAACACCTGTGGGGAGATATAAATTAATCTATCTCTGTGCATTAAGCTTGCTACAATTATCAATTTGCCCTCAGAGTCACCTTTTGATCTTTCACACATTAAAAATCCTGTTCAGAATGGCACTGTCATGCCTTGCTGTCCAAAGTGCTGTGCCTCTCATTAGTAGGACAACTTTGGCGACACCACAGCATGAAGAACTCAGCCATAAACTGAGGGAAAAAATGTCATGCTGAGGACAGTGCCATTTTCAGATGTGCTGATATCAACATAATACTGAATACATCATCATGCATCCTGTTCTTCTATCTGGAAGGCTTTGAATGACTCTTCCCATCACAAGAACCCAAAGCAGAGCTCAGTGAGAGGTTCATTAAAAGTCATCTGACTGGCCATCCATGGAGGGCACAGAAGGATGGAAATTAGCCTTTTCTGAAGAGTGAACCAAGGAAATCCACAGATAGAGCTTACAACCATGTCACAGTAAAAGATTCAGGAAGTCAGAAATAATAATAA
>PVJI01020413.1:0-29064 GCA_004026765.1 Micronycteris hirsuta | reverse complement strand
AAATGAAAGTTTTGCTGGATAGATTATTCTTGGTTGTAGGTCCTTGCTTTTCATGATTTGAAATATTTCTCTCCAGCCCCTTCTTGCTTGGAAGGTCTCCTTTGAGAAATCCGCTGACAGTCTTATGGGGATTCCTTTGTAGGTAACTGTCTCTTTTTCTCTTGCTGCTTGTAAGATTCTTTCCTTATTCTTGACCTTGAGTAATGTAATTATGATGTGCCTCGGTGTGTTCCTCTTTGGGTCCCGCTTCTTTGGGGTTCTCTGAGCTTCTTGGATTTCCAGGAAGCCTATTTCCTTTGCCAGATCTGGGAAGTTTTCCTTCATTATCTGTTCAAAAATACGTTCAATTTCTTGGTGTTCCTCTTGTCCTTCTAGCAGCCCTATGATCCGGATATTGGGTCGTTTACAAATGTCTCTGAGGTTCCTGAGACCCTCCTCATTTTTTTGAATTCTTGTTTCTTCCTTCTGGTCCATCCCATTGCTTTGAGATCCAATCTCCTTTTTTTCCCTATTGGTTCCCTGTAAATCTTCCTCCATTATCCTTATCGTATTCTTCATCTGTTCAACTATTTGTGTCCACCTAACTCCCAGTTTTGTTAACAATTTGATTACAAGCATTTTAAATTACACATCTGATAGGTTGACTATGTCGTCATCCGTTAGTTGTAATTTGTTCTGATCTTTCATTTTGGCCATTTTCATTCTTTTTATCTCGGTGCACTTGTCGGCTGGCAGGTGCCTACAACCTGGGTCGCTTTTTGGGTGACATTGCCTCTGGGGGCGGGGCCTGAGAGGAAGCAATGGCGGCCTCCAATCACCGCGGGCTCCCGTCACTCCTCCGCTCCCCAGTTCCCCACCACCTTTTCTGCCAGACTCAGTTCTGCTGGCTCAGCCCTGGCCTTTCTCCGGCAGCGTCGCCGGCTTGCGGGATTCACCCATTGTTCAGGGCCACGCTGTGTTCAGGCACTGGCGGTGTGAGTCCCTCCGTGAGAGCTGCCTCTCACTGCGCTCCTCCGCTTGGTTCTGCCCCGCTTACCGGCCTGGATGTTCGTCTTCTCCTACCTCCTGGGTGTCGGACTTCCCTTCAGTTCGATTCTGTCCGTTCTGGTTGTTTAATTTTTCGCTACTGCGTTCGTTGTTTAGACACTCTGGATGTGCGGGCAGCGAGTGCGACCACCTACGCTGCCATCTTGGCAGAAGTCCGCCTTCTCAGGGCCTCACTCTTGCTGCTTTTAAGATTCTCTTCTCACCTTTAATCTTGCGTAATTTAATTATGATGTGCCTTGGTATGTGCTTCCTTGGGTCCAACTTCTTTGGGACTCTCTGAGCTTTCTGGACTTCCTGGAAGTCTATTTCCTTTGCCAGATTGGGGGAGTTCTCCTTCAATATGTTTTCAAATAAGTTTTCAATTTGTTGCTCTTCCTCTTTTCCTTCTGGCACCCCTATGATTCGGATGTTGGAATGTTTTAAGTTGTCCAAGAGATTCCTAAGCCTCTCCTCGTTTTTTTGAATTCTTGTTTCTTCATTCTGTTCTGGTTGAATGTTTCTTCCTTCTGGTCCAAACAGTTGATCTGAGTCCCAGTTTCCTTCCCTTCACTGTTGTTTCCCTGTACATTTTCCTTTATTTCACTTTTCATAGCCTTCACTTTTTCCTCTATTTTGTGACTATACACAGCAATTTCTGTAAGCATCCTGATCACCAGTGTTTTGAACTCTGCATCGGAGAGGTTGTCCATCTCTTCATTGCTTAGTTGTATTTTTTCTGGAGCTTAGATCTGTTCTTTCATTTGGGCCTTTTTTTTTTCTTTTTGGTCTCAGCATGCTTGTTATGAAGTAAGGGGCAGAGCCTTAGGTATTCGCCAGGGCAGGGCAACCCATGTCGCTGTGTTGTGGCATTGTATGTGTGGGAGGGGTCCGAAAGGGAACAATGCAGGTTGCTCAGCTCTCCACCTGCTTTCAGTCACTTCCCCTGCTACCCACAAGCAAACTGGGCCCTTCTGGAGCTGATTTCCGGGTGGGTGGATTTGTGTACGATCTAGGACGCTGTGGGTCTCTCCAATGAACTCTCCTGTGAGGCTTGGAGTTTCTCTGCCACCTCAACCCTCACAGGGTTTTTTTTTTTTTTTTAATTTTATTTATTTATTTTTAGAGAGAGGGGAAGGGAAGTAGAAAGAGAGGGAGAGAAACAGCAATGTATGGTTGCCTCTCACATGGCCCTCACTGGGGACCCGGCCCGCAACCTAGGCACATGCCCTGACTGGGAATCGAACCAGGACCCTTTGGTTCCCAGCCCGTGCTCAATCCACTGAGCTACACCATCCAGGGCTCAACCCTCACAGGTTTTTTCAGTCAGAGATTTTGAGGCTTTATTTCCCCTGTACTGGAACCCTGGGTTGTACACTCTGTCTCACTCCCCAATTGTTCCTCCTGGTTTGTCTGCACACAAAAGTAGGACCACCCGCTCCTCCAGCCACTGCCTTGCAGTGAGTCCTCTCCACCCAGCTGCCTGTATCCATCTCTCCTACCAGTCTGGATGAACGTTTCTTCTTTAACTCCTTGGTTATCAGACTTCCATACAGTCTGAGTTTCTATTAGTTCTGGCTGTTTTTTGTTTTTAAATTTGTTGTTGTCCTTCTTTTGGTTGTGTGAGGAGGCACCGTGTGTCACCTACACCTCCATCTTGGCCCTAGGACTAGAGCCCCTGTAGTAAAGCTTTTCAATCATCAGCTGACTATAATACTTCCACTTATTACATAAACTCATTAATCAAGTAGGATAATCTTAATGAAAGTGATCTGAAAAGGATAAAACACTATGTAAGGTTACAGAAAATCTACACCAACATAGTCCAGAAACAACAAATTCTGGCGTTCTCATCAAGTAAAAACTTAATAGGCAAAAGAAAAATATTCCCACAGAAAACACTGCAGACACCTGCATACATCTTTCCCCAAAGCAAGAAAATATAGCAAACAGAAATCATTTAATGTTGTTGATAACAGTAACTACAGTAATAATAAAAGTAGTAAGATTAGCTAAATAAAGGTTTATAGGTACAAAACATTTCATATATAATTCCTTACAGGATTAAAAAAAGATGCCAGTGAGAAAAATACATTCTTCTCAATGACATTTTCAGGAGCATTAATTGTCTCCAGTAACAAATTCTTCTAGCCACCACTAACTTTCTTTTTAGAACATTAGCTTATGGTGGTGTCCAAGAGAAGTCTTAATAGCTTAAAGGAGGGCCACTTTCCTCTTGGTCACTCTGTAGCCTACATATAACATTGCAGTGAGTAAAAGTTCATTCCCCAAAAGGGCTTTCCTTATTCACAAAACGTATTTCACAGGAGTAATGGATACCATTAATACTTGAAAATTAAGAATCAGCTTTATTCTATCACTCATCTCCAAAATCAGTAAAGGCCCTTAGGAATTGGTACAAAATCTGTATCTCCATTCTCCTTTGTCTATGTTCCACTTCTTTTTAGTTTTTCTTATTTACTTTTCCCATTAACTTCACCTTCTTTAGAAGAATGGGGACATAGCCTTCTCTTTTAGAAATGGTGGCATTCTCTTCCTCCCTCTGCTCCTTATTGTCTCAGGTTCTAAGTGTTACGTGTACGGCTGGTCCTGTCTGTGCGCCATGTGACAGTGATCGCCATCTCTTCTGGTGAAAGAAGTGTACCACAAAACTATTTACAAGAAAATAACTTTGGATATATGTCATTCAGAAGTACAATCCACATAGTTTTATATTACTACCTATACTAAAGTTTGAGGACCGCTAAGTTAGACAAAAGGAGGGAAGAAAAGGAAAACCATTATGTATTTATTATAGCACAGTACAACCTTTAAGTTAATTCATTAAAATCTTAACAAATAGGGTATGGGTCAAGTATTCTAAAAGGATCCTGACTGCTTACAGAGTTTAAGACAGTCTGTTTTAATATCAAGGATATATAACATTAATGTAAGTTAACGGATTTGTGTCAAATTCTGATGAACAAATACGGTGGGGTTGGAGAGGAGCAACAACTCTGGAGAGCACTGGATGTGTTCACGAGGACACCCACAGTCTGGCGGCAGTTTAAATGCACATGAGGCAATTCCACCTTATTCTATGGGCCCCATTACCGGGTTTCAAGAAGACTGTAATTGACATAGCACTGGCATGTAAATATTAATTTTAAGAATAAATATATGTGTATCTCATTGATTCATTCAATAAATATTTATGGGCCATATACTATCGTGCCAGTGATTAAAAACCTCAGTTGCTGCTCATAAGTTTAACAATGAGAGAGGTAATCATTAAGTATCATGGTCAAATAATGTACAAAAAGTATAGTGGAACAGAAAGCAAAAAGTATCTATTTCTGCCTGAAGGAGGCAAGAAAGGCTTCAAAAGGAAACAGTGCTAGCAGGAAGAGGCAATGGAGCAGACATCTTAGGCATTAGGGAAAGCAGATGTAAAAGTCAAGTATAGGAGAATACGGTAGGTTTAACTGGTCTCCATGGACTGGAAATGGTAAACTGTTTCGGAATATTTCACTCATAAGAAAAAACTGATTACTGGGATTATGGGGATGTTTAATAGAAACTAAAAGGAAATTAACAATACTCTGTATCTATCAGTGGTTATGCAACTAACTGTTCTGTTCCTTAATGTACCTACTATAAAATGGAATTAATTGTAGAGAAGGAGAGCAATTTCATGAGAAAAAATTGTTTACTTGCAATTTCTGTTTTAGCTTTTAAGATTCTCAAATGTGAATACTCTTGACTGCCTTGGAAATGAGGTGACAGTAAGGCCTAACCTTTAAGCGTTAACTTACAGGCTTCAGAGTCCTGTAAAGTAGATTCAAGGCTGGGCTCTGCCACCTCAGCCATGTGATCTTGGGTAAGTTACATAAACTTCCTAAGTCTCAATGACCTCTAAAAAAATGAAAAATCTAAAGACTGAAAATAATACCAGTCACTTCGCAGTGCTGCTTGGGAGAATTAAAGCAATGATGAAGGCAATGGCTTAGTCATAGTATTTGCAACATTGTAGGCAGGCAGTGAATGACAGCAGCTACTAATCACTACTGTGTTTTACACTGGCTACAGAATTATCATAATCATACTGCAAACTAACGCTGCTAGTACAATTCCTAGTCTACACACACAAAAAGTTACTCTTTACAAAATCCTTTGGTAAATTTAATCTTGATGCCAGTGACACTTTCAATATTACTTGGGTTACAATCTTTAGTAAGTGTTGAGACTGAGAGTAATATTAATAAATTGTGACACCCTGAACAAAACCCAAGGTCTGCCCACAAGGTATTCAGCCATGTAACATGAAAGAGACATTTACTGAGTAAGATACAAGATACAAGAAATACTGTACATAGAACAATGATGCCTCAGTCCCTCCAGAGTAGACAAGCTTGGCACCTCACACAGTTCTCCCAATCGCCATCAGCTGCCCTGTCCTACTTTCCTGAATCTCATCAACAGTCTGAAATCTCTTCCCTTTCAAAGGTGATTTTAGTTTTGGGAAAAGCCAGAAGTCGCAAAACGCTACATCTGGGCTATAGGGAGGGCTGAGTCACCTGGGTGACTTGATGTTTTGCTAAACAACTCTGCATGAGGCGTGATGCATGAGTGGGTGCATTGTCGTGATGAAGCTGCCAATCACCAGTTGCCATTAGTTGTGTACTTCTGAATCACCCAAATAGTTTCCGTGGAGGAATGTTCAAGCTTAACACAAAATCTGATGCAGATTCATTGCTCTACTCACTCAGTAATTTTGAATGCAACAGCCACACAGTACACGTGCTCACTCAACTGTATCTGCTGCCCCCACTGACTAGTACAGTGAAGTTGTCATTGTTCACACATGCGCATTCCAGTCCACTCTCCTTGGCTGCCAGGTCACATCGATGTTGCGCAGACCATTCTCATTATATTAACAATGGCTGGACTTTTTCCAGACAGTCCTAATAAAACTCTAAATCTAATAAAACTCTAAACTATGTTCAGCACTCTTTGACATTTTCTATTCTGTTATGGGGGAGTTAAGGTAGAATGAAAACCACCCACAGATCTGGGATCTAGCCCAGTTGTGCTCTTATTTAACTGTAAGACCTTGGAAGAATCATCTATTCATCAAGCGTCTTTGTTTCCTCATACGCTAAATAATTATTTGCAATGTAAGAGTGTTCTCTTTAAAAGCATGTACGCTGAGGGAAGAGAGAGTAGAGAGTTACTACTGTTTGATGAGCATGGAGTTTCAGTTCAGGATAATGAGAAGGCTCTGGAGATGAGTAGTAGCGGCGGCTGCACAACAGTGTGATTGTAATTAATGCCAAATGGTACACACTTAAAGATGGTCAAAACACCAAATCTCATGCTATGTATATTTACCCAATAAAAAATAGTTACAAATTTTAAGTCTGTGTTCTGTATCTCTTTAAACCATTCTTCACCCACTCATTCATTCAAATATTTATTTATTAAGAGCTTATTATGAAACAAGCACCGTGACAGGGATACAAAGAAGAATGAGACAGAGCGGAGAGGGAAAGACAGACACTATCCAAATAAGTGCTATCAACTATCAGATGCTTTATATAGGAGACTGGAGTAGGAGTTACAAAAGCAGGCATCTACTTTGTCTGAAAAGGTCACAAGAATATTAAAGGGAGAACTAAATAAGCTGAGTCCTAGAAGAACAGCATGCACTCAGATGCAGATGATATCATGAAAAGCGCCATCCGTTCTCCCATAGTTAACTTCAAATCTTCATGACTAGAGAAGGACAATTCTCTGACAAGGGAGCACTGCAAGTAACTCTTAAATAATATACACGATGCTTAAAAGTTCAGATTTGTAATCCCCTTCTTCATTATAAAGAGAGTGAGGGGGGAGGAGAGAAGGAAAGAAAGAAACCATTACATTAATCTTCAAGCAAACCAAACCAATACTAGAATCACAATAAAAGTTAAACCTACTTGGGTTTTCACTGCTAACTTAGATATTAAAGAGTAAAAAGCACATCATCTAAAAGACTCGGTGTTGTTTATTTAAAAAGTACAAGGAGAGCATAATGGGCCTTATTTTAGTACTAAAACAAGGTATGATTTGAGCAGACTGCATAGAGAAACTAAATGACTCATTTAGAGCACCATTAAAGAAGTGATTGTATCAGGGCAGCAAATGGTGCCCATGGAAGAGTTCAGTCCCTTCAAATGGGAAAGCAATTTACTTTAGGGAGCGCCTTTGCTCTCCTGGGAATTGGGACTATAAACAAACTTACATTTCTATTATCTTGTTTGTAATTTTACTGAAAGCTGTTTGGTTTAAAATAAACTGATCCTGTAGAGCCCTTGTAATCCTAACTGTATTAAGAACAAAGAAAGAGACTGGTTACATTTCAATATTATGAAATGCTAAAAAAAAAAAAAAAAAGAAAAGAAAAGAAAAAAAAGCCAGGGGAGTTAAAAGGGTTATATGAAACACAGGAAATCAAGAGAAATTTCCTCCAAAAATGAAAAAAAGAATCTTAATTTGGTGTTAGTCAATAAAACATGCCAATAAGGAATACATAACAAAGGCTTAAGATACAGAAAAGTTAGAAATGACCATTACCAACATTTATCAATGTCTATTTGTAGCTTTACAACGAAAGAGAATCCTTTAGCAGATAAGCCAACAATAAGAAGATATGAAGGAAAAAATAGTAATTATCCACAAATGTTGAAAAAGGCTAAGGACCTATACTGGGAATTGCACTGAGTACAATTCCTACTTTTTTGTTACATATCTTCTTCGCTCAGATCAAGATTATGGAAGCAACAATGTAAACATGATTAAAAATGACCATGTCATATATACCCTTCGAAGCTCAGAGAGGGAAATGACATATCCAGGGCCGTGCAGCCATGCAGACCCGCCTGCTTCTAGTCCCAAGTCAGAGTTCTCTCCTTACTCAATGTATTTCCTACTGGTAATTATCTGTGAATAGTTGTTAGCCCATGTACCATAGATCAGGTGTGCTTTATAAAGGAGGAAAAAAAGGGGTAAATGTTATATACAGAAACAGCACAGGGCAGTAACAATACGGGATTCAGGTAGGCCCAGTACACAAACCAGTTGCGCCACCAGAAGCCAGGGACAATGAATAAGTCATTTACTTGCTTTTGGCATTCATTGATTTGGGTACTCTTAAAATATTAAGCATGTGTGTTTGTATTTAAGTAGAACCATCATTTCAAATAACATCTTCCCTAGAAGCTCAGTACACATAAAGAAAAAAATAATAAACCTTCTCTGATTAATAATAAACTGGAAGCGCCCTGGCTGGTGTGGCTCAGTGGATTGAGCGCGGGCTGGAAACCAAAGGTTGCCAGTTCGATTCCCAGTCAGGGCACATGCCTGGGTTGCAGGCCAGGTCCCCAGTGAGGGCCATGTGAGAAGCAACCACACATTACTGTTTCTCTCCCTCTCTTTCTCTCTCCCTTCCCCGCTTTCTAAAAATAAATAAATAATTTAAAAATAATAATAATAATAATAATAATAATAATAAACTGGAAGCAGAGTCCTACCCAAATAACCCTCTTGTCTTCTGGGAGGGTAAGGGAGGGTGAAGAGGGGATGCCCCAAATACCTCTGCAGAACCCCTAAGTCACTCAAAGTACTATTTAAAGCTACAGGAGTAGATCAGTGGAGGCCCCACAGATCTTAAATTTCATGTATCAGGAAAAATTTAAAAAATGATTTGAAAGGATTGAGTTTTTACTTTCTCAAGCAATGATTATTTTAAAAATCATTATTATTTCATAAATAAAGGACATTCCAGAGCCCAAAAAATAGAAGTTTCTATCAAAATGAATAAATTTAGCTTTGCTTTATGAAATTATTGGTGGCCAGAGAAAAAGACATTTTAGACTGGCACATTAGAAAACCACCCCAGATCATCTCTCTCAGGACCGTTCATGTCCTAAAATTATATAATTTCTATTTCTTTGGATCTCCTATCCTGAAAGAACTGAGACCACCTCAGGTAACCAAAACACTATGTCCTAAAATTACTATTTGTTAGTAAATAAAATGCCCCAGGGTCACCAAAATAAAAATGCAATAAAAACCAGGCCAAAAAAATCAAGTTAAAATGTACAACCATTAAACTTCAACCTTAAAATGTATGACATAATCTTAGTTATTTCAATATCATATTACCATACTTAAAAAATAAGAATCATAAGCAACATCTGGAATATATTCAAAGCAATACTTAATTTTCTAGTGTTTAAAATGTTGTTTTCTACTTCTTTGCTCCTTCACCTTCAGTGTTCAGTTTTATCAATCTCATACATTTTAAAAATAAATTCTACTTTCCTTTCAAAAGCAGCAGAGCACTGAGACATTTCCAGGGATCGATCCCCTCAAGTTTCAACACTGTCGTTCCTTCTTTACATTTCTGCAAAACCCGTCCGGCCACCACAGGCCAGCACGAGCACTTGTGACCATCAAAGCAACACGAGGAAACCCAGCTGGACAATGAGGTGAAGCTACTATTTCCAGGCTTCTGTAACCTCCCTAAACACAAAAAGCAATGTGGTCTACTGATCACTGCTGAAAATATTTTTTCAGATTTTAGTTTAAAATTTCTAAGTTATAAGTATATACAACATCCTGTCAAATAAAATAAAAGTCCATTGTGCATTTCAAATATTTCTCTACTACTGTCTTGATATCCAAAAACCTCTATCTCCCAAATCACTAAGTATTGGGTATGCAGAAAACCTTAAAAGTTTCAACTACATGTTTCTCTCCTACTCCTGACACTGCATGTAACGTATTCTAAGCAGATCTTAGACCTATCTTTTACCAAAAAGTTGTAACCGATTCTTCAGAGGTACACTCCAACTTTATTTTCCTGTACTCGGGCTTTGAAGCAATTTCCTCAGGAATATTTTCTATATCAGGGAAGAGATAACCACCAACCATCATTCAGAATATTGAAAAAACTCATATTACTATTATCTCTTTTCTTGGACATAAAGATAATTCCTTTAATTTTCATTCAAACACTTTTTTCCAATTTAAAAAAATATTCTGTGTCTTCTATGTTCTTCATAAGTGTATTTGCTGACAGAAGCACAAATAGGGCAAAAAGACAGCTATAAAAGTCCCTTTCTCACACTTTCAGTTTCTACACACTGATTTCTTAAAATAGCTATAATTAGGTAAAACTACACTTCTTGGTATAGAAAGTCTACAAATAACACTGTTTCCACCACCAAAGCACCACTTGGAGATCTTACAGGTTCAGTGACTGAAGGATATACTAGAATGAAGCTGACAAAGGGTCTCATAAGGTACAGCCTCACCCCTGGTTAGTGTGGCTCAGTGGATCAAGTGCTGGCCTGCAAACCAAAGGGTTGCCAGTTCGATTCCCAGTCAAGGCACATGTCTGGGTTGTGGGCCAGGTCCCCTGTAGGGGGTGCATGAGAGGCAATCACACATTGATGTTTTTCTCCCTCTCCCTCACTTCCTCTCTTTCTAAAATAAATAAAATCTTTAAAGAAAAAAGAAGGTACAGCCTCAAAACACACAACAATTATGTTTAATTATATTAAAGAGAGGACAAAATTTACTCTAAAACTATCATATCCATCATTTAAAGCACACACACACAGACAACAGGAAACCTGATCATTCATATTCCATATTTCTTCTTGGACATCGCAGAACTTTGGGCCATTACCACTTTACAGAATCCTTCCAAATAATATTTTCTGTGTCTGTTTCCAAAGGGGCACCTGAAAAGCCATGAGGGCCTCCATCCCCGTCACTTTTATTTGGAAAAAGCTCGGTGTATAAAGATTGATTCTAAGCTAACTCCGTGGGCTCTGTCAGTCAGCCTGAATCTGTCACTGCGACAGTCCTTGGTGTCTCCAGGAGTGTTAGAGTCCTACAACCCGTCCACTCATCCCTCTGCTAGTATCACTCTTACAAGAGGACTGCCACCTCTGCACACGCAGACCAGGCTGTGAAATGAAAGCACCTGACTGTTCAGACTGATACTAAAACACAGCCTTTGGCCATTGAAAGCTCCTGGCTGAGCAGCACAGCTACGTCAACTACAGATTCTTCTGTTTGTTCCCAGGATAACCCTTGGTGGTTATACAGAAAGGAGATGTCCTCTTGACAATAAATCCCCCCTCCTTTCTTAAATGTCAAAAAACAAGCACCTATGACAAATATGGGAGGGAATGAAGGGTGAAGGGATGGGCTTGGCTGGAGGAGCTCACTTTGGAGATCCGCCCCGATGGAAAACATGAGCTCTGCTGGCCTTCACACCCTTTGGTCTGTGCATTTCCCAGCTGGCACAATATCAAAACCAAAAATATACACCAATTTATGAGGAAAAAAGAGGTACAAGAGGCAAGCTCACAAGGATGAGAGCAATTTCTTACAGTTTAAACACTATGAAAGCTAAAGCACACAGTATCAACAACTATAAAAAATAAACTGTATTTAGTAATACACCAATATGCATGAATACACAAAAAGGAAATACAGTAATAGGGCTTTCTTTTGGCTCCAGATTATAACTTTCATTTTATAACTTTACATGCAGAAACGAGAGCTTCTTAGTGAAATAAATAGGAATTTTTATATGAACATGCAATATTCATTCATAAATATCAAATGCTTTCATTAGATTTAAGATTTTCTTTTTAGATTTAAATTTTTCCCACTTCAGCCCCAAGATCTAATTTCCATGCCATGACAGCTCCAATCTGCATTTTAAAAGCATATGCAGAATCTACCATCTGATTTAGCAGTCAGGCTGCACACAATGTAGCTTCATTTCGGGCACCTTTGAAGGCAGAGTGATATTTTATACTAAATATAAGCAGTCTTTTCATCTTGCACTGTGGAGTAATTGTTTCCCACTTCAGAACTATAACATGAGTTATCAGCTCTGACTTGCTCCCTAAGTGCTACGACCGGGAAGGAAAAAACTGACAAAGAACATGATGGGATTACTCTAGGGAGCTGGATCTTTGCCAACTGCCAAGAAGAAATCGTGGATAGTTAGGCAAAGCACAAAGAGATATGGCGTAAGAAATCACATACATTACTCGGTCCTGGTTTTAGGAAATAATTTCTCCCTAAATGTCCTCAGAATGCAGAAACTGAACCTTTCTTGGTGTCAAACACACCAGATAAAAATTACTGCTGCACATGGATGGTGCTGACGATTATACATATTTATTTCAGCAAAGCTGTGCATTTATACTTACTGAAAATTACTGTTCACAGAATAGGCAGTGAAAATGGGAGACACAGAGAGCTTTCCCCCAGATTCTAGGAGTTGAATTGAAGAAACCAATGATTCCAGTTACCTATTATCAGGTTGGTTTCACATAAATTGTCTACCAAAAGTCTAAAGATGATATTTAAAACCCTATCAGGCTTGGCCAACAGAGTTAACCATCTCCTATATTTAATAGGTGCAATATATAATGAAAAAAGGTTGTGGAGTAGTAGGGCAAAGGCCAATAAACACATGATCTTGGGCATTTTTCATCTTGCATCACAGAGAAAACAAATTAATATGAGAAAGGAAATGACAGGCACACACAGACTTAAAATCCAATTCAAATGTCATGATGTATAAATAAATGTAAAAGGCAGATGGCAAAGAAGAGTATTTAAATTACAGTCAGTGTTACAAACACTTTCTCATTAAAATATAAACCTTTCCTTACCTTTGCTTGTCTCTTCCTGGCTTCTCTCCTGGCTTCCCTTTCTTTCAATCTTTTCTCCTATAAGAAGAGGGAGAAAATCAGCAACATGCAAACTTCCATCTATCAGATATAAACCAGACTACACACTCATAACAGTTTTTTCTTAAGCCAACTGATACATGACATTTATTTTTCATTCATTACTGAGTAAGTATTTACAAGATTGGCACACATATTCGTAATCATTAACTAGGTGTCAAACAGATCTGGAATTAAATCTCATTTCTACCACTTACTGTAAGCTGTGCAATTCTGAGCAACTTATTTATATTCTCTGACTCTCATTTTATCATATAAACGTGAAGATAATAGGAACACATATTTCATAAAATTGGTATAAGTATTATATAAAATAACAAAGATATTTAGTACAATACTAAAGGGATATACGACTGGTACACAATCAATACAGGCTATTAGAATAAAAAGAAGGAAAAAAATGCAATCTTGACTATTTCCCTTTTCCTTTATCTAAAAACAGAATTTATAAGGATATGAAACTCTCATCTTTGGGGTCTTAGAAAAGTGGCAATATTTTCTCAAACAATAAAAGACCATTCTTATAAAGCATAATTCTTTTATTAAATTGCTTTATAATTTCCCCATTTGTTTTCCAATGATAATAAAATAGTCAGAAAATGCAACACCAACATTTTTTAAAAAGAAAAAATATGTACAATATTAAAATTCAAAACAAATTGATCCAGCTAAAGTTGAAAAGAATTTTGTTTTAAATGACAACCTCTTTTCCTCAAGAATAAGGTGTCAGCACAATAAAAAGGCTATTCTCAATCCAAAGTTCATAGCTAACAATTTATTTTTTTTATTTCTTTTCATGCAGTAAATATGAAACTGCAACCATGACCACTAGTACATTAAACACCCATTAACATGAGAATTAACAAGTTTTCTATATCTGGGTACTCTATTATTACCATTATACTTTACGTTGTATATATATGGCTTTCTCCAGATTCAAAAGCCAATTCTAATAACGCTCTGAACAGACCTGAGGCTGCTCTGTGCTTACAGCATTGAAAGGGACATGTAACTGCTATTAACGGCCTTATCTGGGTTTATAGACTTCTTTATGACAAAGTGAGAACATCCATGTGGAAAGTCTCAAAAGAGGAAGGAAATTCACAGAGCTCAGAGACTCACTTTCTACAGCTTCAGACTACACAGTAAAAAAGCTAAATTCTAAGTGAAACTAATAAAAACTCAAATTCAAATGACAACCATGAATGTGTCACACCCCCTAGTGCATAATGTTAAATTACGACTTTCTGTGATTAGTATTTTTTCTCTATCCCAGTTTTGGAGATGGGTGTTACTTTGACTTCCAAATAAAACATACAACTAAAAGGGTAGGTAAAACTTAAACAACATGCAATTAATTATATAGAAGAACATTCTAAAGATACTTGAAAGTCGCAGGACCAGATTTAAAGAAAAAGGAAAGATAAAGAAACAAAAACTCAGAATTTGACTTGTTCATTGTCAAAGAGCTTAGTAAGTGACAGAGACCGATGTTAAACTTGGGTCTCTGAATGCCAAGTCTAGTGCTTTTTTCCAATATATTCTAATAAAAATTAAAATGTCAGGGTTTAAACACTTTAACAGATATGACTTAATAAAAAAAGAAAATAAGAGCTGGTATGATTTTAACAAGCAGCCAACAGATGCAATAGCTATTATCACACTTCACCCCTGAACTAGTTCTCTAAAGAGGTTTTCAGAGTTGTCCTGCCACTGAAGTGAAATAATCTCAATGTTTCCTCAATTTGTGGGAGGGAAAAAAGGTAATGGATGGCAGTTTCTAAACATCTACACCCAAATTTTCTATAAAAGTTGGTACCAAGTACTGATTGTCTATGAACATTAGTAGATACAAAATAAATGAAGGCAGCAAAATATTAAAGAATGTAAAACAAGTGATCATAATTGTGCTTAGTTTGAGAGACAGCTTTAGTTTGTGGATGGATGTATTTGTAATTTTATTTCTCTTCTCTCTTTCACAGACACACAATTTAGTTCTATCTTCTACAAAAAAAAAAGTTTTCATGTTTTGAAGGTTAAATTAAGCAGAGCAGTATCTTATGTCATTCTACAAAGACTATAGTGACCTTCAAGTGTTGCGCTACTTAAACTAATTTTAAAACAATGGCCATAAAAACATCAAATAACCATTAAGTAATAAAATTGTACTTGCATTTTATATATATTTTTAAATTATTAAAAACTTTAAAGTATTATTATTCCCATTTTACAGATGAAAAATTAAAGAGCAAAGTGATTAAGTAACTCGTCTGTTGTCACAAAGCCAGTAAGTGCTGAACCTGAGACTGAACCCGGGTCTCCGTGTCCTCACCGCCTCGTCTCTGGCACACAGCTATACCCCTCACTCCTCCATCAGAAGCGTAACTTCGTAGATGCGTAGTGATTTCATCTTACCAATACATTTCAGGTAAATGTTGCATTTCCTTTTATTATGGATAATGATCTGGTACCCTAATGGTCTCTTCATCACCATAGCACTTCTTTTTCTGCTAGCATTTTGTGGACACTCTTTAATTAATTTTTGCCCACCTTAACGGATAATTAACTACATTTAACACTCACAAAGATTTTTGTTATAATTATCAGTAGCTGGCCTTCTCCCAGCACATAAGAATATTTGAAAATGGCACTTCAATGTTCCAAAGAATAACTTCGATATGTTCACATCAGAAAAACCATTTCTATTTCTATACAAGTAAACATAACCTCTATTCTGAGATTTTTTATCTAGCCAATTTAATCACAGCACAAAAAAATTGCATTGACAATTTCCCACTACTACTGAACTCCAATATTAATTACACTATTATAGTCAGTGAAGGATATTTTAAATTTCAGATTTCAACTAGCTATCAGAATTCACATAGGCATGCAGGTGGGTTAATTCTTTCACGACTTCTGCCTCAAGTCTCAGACAGATGACAGATCTCCAAAACCTTTACAATATGAAGTGAACATGATTTGGGACATGAAACTAAAGAGCAATAAAAAGAATAAACTTTCAGAACTGGATGAAACAAAAACAAAATTAGAAAACTTTTTATTATCTTAAAAAGCCATGTCAACACTTTATCTGAAAAGAAGCAAGATATAAATAGTCTTTAAACAGAGGAGAACAAAAGTAGAATCATGGCAATCCATAATTTGGGAAATTGATATAGGGAAGGAAGTACTATTATTTCCCTTTATTAAAGCAGGAAAAATATTTTAAAAAATAAGCATATAGATTATAGATATTATAAATGATAAGACAAACTGATAAAAGGTTGGAGTACAATGACTTGAGGGGAAAATATCACTGAATTTTATTAAGTTCAGTAACTATGGTTCCCCTTCACATACTTTAATTTTATGTGGTCCAAATGCTTTAAATCCTTTATTTTCCTATTTCATTTTTGAGGATTAGTACCAAAAGCTATTTATTTTATACCACACAAAAACAAGGTAATATTTTGTCTTCAGTTCTGCCATGCTACAAATGATTAAATATAAGAAGAACATGAAATTCAATAATAAAATCAAATTCACATAGGACAGAAGAACAGGAAAATCACATTTCAAGGTACAAAATACCCTCTTTATTTATGATATTATACTTCTTCTGGCTTCTCACACACACATACTATATAGTACTTAGCTTCCAGAAAAAAAGTGCCATGAAATATGAATTTCATCAGCAGTCAGGACTACGTATTTAAGCAATTTTCATTCTATGGCAATCTTGGAAATTTGTAGATTTGGAAATACAACCCATAATTCAGGAGGTGGCAGAAGCACAACCTATTTGTATGCGTCTCAGGCAGCTGTGTCAATGTGGTAAGGAAACTGGGTTCCCGGCTGTCACACAGGGAAGGGGGGGACGTCAGTCCTTATTGCAGTGTTACAGGGACCGCTTTTCAGTAAAGAAAATTGGTCAACAAAAGTGAGTAAAAGAAGGATTACAAAGATTTGTGACCATAGAGATATCCTCGCCCCTCCAAGAACAAAATCCTCATAAACCTGAAACCTTCCCAGGAACTTGGAACATAACAAGGTTAATTTGCTATTATTCCTGGGGTCCCCAACCTCTGAGCTGTGGACCAGTACCAGTCCAGAACTGTTAGGAACCAGGCCATGCAGCAGGAACAGAGCCTTTATGTAATGCGCTTGAATCATCCAGAAACCATCCTCCCCCCGCCCTCCACCCCATGCTGAAAAGGTTGGGGACTGCTGATATTCAATAGTGATTCATTTAAAGAACACAAAAAATTGGCCTTCAACATATGAATGTGCAACAACTACAACAAGAATATGAAGATAAAGAGATAAATTTACATGGAAACACTGATTCACCAATGAATTCTTTCAAATACTTGCTGAGCTACTATGCACCAGGCCGCATGGTAGGCTCTGGGTATATAGGAATGGGCAAAATAAACACAGTCGTCTGTAGCCAATGACCTAACCTTGTCGGACCCTTTACTTCCATTAGCACCAAACTCTACCCCTGCTTCTCAAACCCAGTCTCCAGCTATTGACCATCGATTTAACCACCACTGCACCTCTCAAACACCATGTGCTGTTTAAAAAAATCCATGAAACAAAGAACTGAAGAACAGATATAATAAACAGCTCAAAGACGACACACAGTTGATAAGATCTATATAATTTTGAGTATTTGTCTCATTCTGGAGACTGGAACGAGGAAGGGCTCAAGTACTAAGACATTCAACTCAGTGTCACAAGATGCTACAAGCTCATAAGAATAAGAACAGAAACCTTCCAAGCAGACATCTTCAAATTATAGGCAAAGATTCTGTAGTAACAGGCTACTCCCTTTTTATAATAAACCTGGCTGTGATGGTAAACAGGAAGAACTGAAAATGGAAGAGGGATCAGGTTGTACAAGAAAAGGATGCCTTTCCCTCCCCTATAAATAAGCTTTATTCATAAAGTCCACTTTAGAATTAAACTTCAGATGCTTAGTCCCTTGCTCTCAGGATGACATTTCTGACATTAGTGAAATTTCGTAAAACCATGTGAGCCAGACCAGTCTCTGACAATGCCCTAGACTCTTAAAGGGCCACAACTACTTAAAAATGGATTTTTATATTAGTAACTATACAGCTACGCAATGAGATTCAGGGATAGGCAACATTAGTATGGGGTACTAAACTGTAACCTTTTACCAATTTTTTATTCCTTGCTCTGGAAACATGAACAATTTCCATAATTTTTATTCCTTCTTCAAAATCTTCCATTCTTGTTATCATTCTCCACCTTTTTATTCATTCTTTCAGAGTTACCCTATTGTAAGAGAATGCCTGGTGGTTTGAATTAGGTAGGAATATCTCTGAATTGTTAAAATCAAAGTCTATACAGTAACAAGGCCTTGGTAATGAGTCCCAAAACTGCTAAGGATAAGCTACAGGGCCTTACACAAATTACTTGACCCTTCTAAGTTTTAATTTTATCATCTGTAAAATGAGGTAGCTCACTTATTTCAGAGATTAATTTTTAGCATTTAATATAATATATGTAAAGCATTTAGTGCAGAGCCCAAGTAACTCATTGCTACTACTTGTTACTGTTCATGTTCTGTTCCTCCTATTTCTGAGATGCCTGATTACTGCTTCCCTCCTTCTTGGCTACTATATAAACTTATGTTTAAGATACCTGAATTACATGCCAACTAATTCTATGTCAACAACAAAACATTTTCTACAGAGTCCCTTTAAATCTTAGCTGACTTACTAGTGCTCGCATTAGGAGTAAGCGGACCCCAGAGCAGTGCCGGGCCGTCTCTGCAAGCACTCCAGAGTCGTATCCTGCAACACGACTGTTACCCAAAACACAATCCAAAATGGATAGAGCTCTCAAAGCAAATTTCAAGGGAATGAAAGAGAACTTCCTAATGAATTGCTTCTCTCAACTTTGAGCTGTTACAGCAGATATTACCTCCCTAAATACAAGTAATCTTTCAGAACTAAGAATGATGACACACCACAGAGCAGATTTTCGCTCTATTAAATTAAAACCCTTTTAGTAACGTGCTCCATGATCCATCCATCTTCCGCAGTTTTGACTGAATTATAAAGACATTGTTTCCATGCAAAAATAGTTCTTTGCCTTTACAATTTACTAATGACTTTATATGCAAAAATTATAGCTTGTGCTGTATTTCTACTTCTGATGAATGGTTTCAAGAGATTCGGCAGAAAAAACAGTAATAGGCCTAGTTAAGTACAGTTACTTATGAATTGCCAGGGGAAACTAAAGAGCAGAATGGTCTCAGAAGAAAATGATGTTTAATGGCTATATTGAGGCCTCATGAAGAGAAATGAAGATGCCAACTAAGTAACCTAAAGCAGTTATACAAGTGCCCTGAAGTCTTCCAGGTGTGTAGCTCTGAGTTCCAACAAGCAGGCAAGTAAAATTCTATTCCCAGTGATGCTGTAATTTCTTTCTTTTTTTTTTTTTCTATAAACCAGTTAAAATTTTTACTGCTCACTTTTTAAATCTTTAGGAGAAAGATATTTACTGGAGTCACAGTAGAAATTACAGAGCTTTCAGAATTTGGCATATTAAAATATGAGTCAAGGACAGATGTAATAGCATGGAGGAAAAAGAAGTGGGAAAAAAATAGCTAAGTCCTATATTACAAAGACTGAGTACCCAGTCTATGGTGAAAAGCTATTCATTTTAAACACAGGAGCAAAATAACTATCTCCAAACAGAATTACTAAGACTAAATTCACTTATATATTAACTATCTTATCCTTTTAAACCAAAAAAGATAATCATAAAATATTCTGAATATGCTGAAAGAATACTAAGTTTATAAAAACTTGTAAAATTGATACATTTAAAAAATAAAGTATGTGTCAAACACAGAATTATAGATTTTACAGAGTTTTCTTTTCATATGTAAAATTCTTTCAGGCATATTCCGCATTCATAATTTTGTGTCAACAGTTTATTTACCTTTTTCTATCTTCATGAAGTCACGCTTATTCCTAGACCCAAAAGTTAATAATACGAGTATTCTTTAGGGACATACAATTTTTCTTCTATGATTTCATAGAAATAACAAAATCAGAAGTGGAAGCTTCAAGGGAAACATAATTATAGTTGCCCTGGGTAAAACCTTGTGCTAGAATAACTAAGAATTGTCATTATAGTGAGTAATATACTCAATTAGGAAAAAATATAATTTCAAAACCAATAATGTACTCAGTTAGAGCAATTAAGATAAAATAATCTGTGGAGGATAACAATATATTTAGTTTTTGAAGTATAAATTTAGTAACTTTTGGAAAATAAATGAACAAAAAAGAAGCCTTATCATCAAGCAAGGAACCCAATTTGCCAGCTAGGGAAAATTACAAATTAAAATTCCATTTTCAAACATTTCATTCCCATGTCTTACCAACAAACACAAAGCCAGATGATCTCTCTGATCATCTGTAATTGACTCCAATTCCCACTCCTTGTTTTTCAGAATAGGGAAATATAGTCCAAACTGGTGACTAGTAATCCCGGGTTGGACCAGGTAATGCCAGACTCAGGATTCAAATGCAAATACTCCACCACACTCTTCCCATCAAACATCACACCCAATGCTGAAACTGGCCGTTTCACACAGGAACCCAGTCCACGGCAGCTTGGCGCCTCACTGATTTGAGCACCTGTACTGTGTCTTTGGTATTCTACCATAATAAACGTGCTAATTCCAAAGTGCTCACAAATATGAAAGTTTTCTTAATTCAATACACAGGTACTTCTACATGGCTAAATAATAACTTTACTAATAAAAATACCAATAAAATAATCATATTTGTGTCAAGAAGCATTTATATTAAAATTGAATAGCACAGTATTTTTAGTTACTTCCTTGTATTTTCAACCTCTACTATGGAAGGTATGCCACAGCACAATGTGCAGAGTACACCTATTTTATATAAAATAACAGCCTTCGGTTTGTTTTTAAAAAAACATGATGTCTTTTAATTACAGAGGTATTGACTTGAAAACCACCAGTATATAAAATTCTTATAATTTTTCTCACAACTATGTCTGCCCAAAACTACTCTGTTCAACTTTGCTGTGAGAAAATCACAGTGATAGTTTAAAAATCATGTGCTACATTTTAACAATGGTCCAAAGAAAAGAAAATAAATTCTTTCAAAGCTCAAAAATAAGTGGAAATACAAATGTGCAGAACAATATATATATACAGTATAGTACCTTTCATGTAACGAAGAGAAAATAACAATATGTATTTCTCTTTACTCCTGTTTACATAAAGAAAGTGGGAGGGTACATTAATAATTAATAAAAATAGTTACCTATGGGGTGGAGGTATGAATAAGAATAAGGTATTGGCAGAAGCAAGACCTTTTTTGTGATCTTGATTTTGAAACAATATGAACGTACTATTCATTCCAAAAAATTTAATGTTAAAAAAAGAGGTTTCAAAAACCTTTTGTTCAGTGACAGAAAATCCATAGTTAAGTATAATTTAATTATAATTTTCCCAAGGACAGAGAAACACATGTACTTTAAGTATTCTATCTTCACAGCCTAGCACAGAAATGTGTAATAAATGTATGATTAGTCGATTTGAAATTAAGTTTCTAAAGGATTCAGAAATAATATTCTACCATCTGGATACAATAGAAACTTTTACACATTGGGGAAAAAGGGTGAAAGGGAAGATAAGAGGGGAAAAATATTAAATTCTTCACATTTCTTCTACTGCTGGGTACAATTTAAAAATAAAGAATAAAATGCTCTTATGTTCAATCTTCCTCTGTATACATACTCGAAGCATACTATGAGCTGACACAGGAAAAGCTACTGACACTCTTAATATTATTAAAATTTTTAGTTCCTTTTAAAGTACTATACTAAAAGCAGCAGTGCAGGCAATGTTTAGTTTTCTCAATAACATAAATACCCAACGCCTGCAACCAGTGTATTTCAGGTTCATTAGTTCTCCCTATTTCTGAAAATGTTTTCTCACAATTCATTTCTATCCCTGAAGCTACCTTCAATATCTACTTTTTTCTTATTCATCAAATGTTACTGTGAAGCTGCATCAAATCTTAAAGTGAGAATTGCTGCTCTTAAAAAAAAATTTATAAGGCCATTAAATAGTTACAAGGTCAAAAAGGAGTCAAAAACTCCAAGAATCCTTCTCAGGATACAATTAATAATGTCTTCCATGAAAAGTTTAAAAGTTTCTTAATACAGAACTTAGTATTATAGCAGTGATTCTTGGATATGATGTTGTAGTGCCCTGAAATAATTCATTGTCTCACAGGTATGCTGCAGAAATGTCTTTAAAAATGTAAATATGTTTTATTTCATTAACTGACATATTTTATCTAGCAAAATGTCTACTTTTATGGAAATTAAGTAGTGTGAAAAGATAGCAATATCATAAGAGAAAATTGCCAAGTTTAAGGCCAATGGGGCACATGCACATTATATAGAAGCACTCTCTCTTACAAGGTTTCCTTTTCCTTTTAATATAAGTTTGATCTCGTATCCACTACCAAGTAATTGTGTATGGAGGAAATAAAGGCAACTATTAAGGTGAAGCTTAACACAACACTAATGTCACTCAAATGGGTGGCTGGCGAAACGAACTGTGGCTCGTGCCTACCATGGAATGCTACTCAGCAATAGAAAGAATGAAGTACTGATAGACACAACTTGGGTGAACTGACACAGAGAATTACACCGAGTGAAAAAACGAAATCCCAAAAGGCTACGTACTACAACGTCCCACTTCTATAACGAAGTGACAAACTGTAAAAATGGAGCACGTGGGATCTCTTTGTATTACTTCTAATAACTACATGTGCAACTACAATTATCTCAAAATTAAACCTTTAATGTTTTCTATTGATTTGAGTAAGAAAAAGAAGGAGAGAGGGGGAGAGAGAGAAAGACATCAACTTTTTGTTCCACTTATTTATGTGTTCATTGGCTGATACTTGTATGTGCCTGACTGGGGACTGAACCCCTAACCTTGGTGTATTGGGCCAACATTCTAACCAACTGAGCATCCCAGCCAGGGTCCAAAATTAAAACTTTAATTAAAAAAAACACACTAATATTATTTGGGTCACAGCAACCAAAAGCAGATATAGGTGACAGTCTCAGAAACCAGTCAATATACAAACCCTCTACCAATTGAAAGAAAAAGGAATAGATAAAATGACAAAATAGCTACAGAAAAAGAAGTACTAGAGAAAATAAAATAATAATATGATTATTAATGAACATCTAGTTATGTACAGGAACATATTAAATTTCACTCAGCATTAATTCATGATGGAAAAAGCTTACCCGATGCTTTGCCTTTATTTTCTTTCTATACTCTTCTTTGTCAAATTGGTCCTCTTCTTGAAGCCTTTCCTTTGCTTTAGCTAAGTTGATACCACCAATGTCATCCTCTTCTTCAGTATCCTTCAAGACAGATTTCTGCATTTGTGGCCACTGCTGAACCAACTGCAGACAGGGAAAGATTCAGTATGGGATAGAAGGCAGGGAACATCAACGTGAAACCATTTCCCTTTGTGTAACGACTGTGAAATAGTGCATATACACATTTTCTGTCTTACTATCAATATTTCTTAAACTTTCTAACAAACTTCATCATTAAAGTGAGCAAGCCACAGAAAAGACTATTCCAGTTAAAGTAATGTTGCCATAACCCAATGAGAACAAGATTAAAAGAAAATTTCATAAACTAATTTGGAGGAGAAGGCAGTTGCCTCAGCATCACTTCAAACAGCGTCCTTAGGATGCTCTATCCCAGCAACCTGCTTCCCGACAGCGAGCACAGGGCCTTGGGCAGGCCGGCCAGAGTGCGCCCTCCCCGTCAGCCACCACGGCATCTGTGTGCCTCCAACGTTTCTCTCACTGCGCTGGGTAGTTTTCCTCTCCTGGTTTTCTGACTAGAATTTATCTCCTTGAGGGCAGCCATATATCTTGTCCATGTATTCTCAGAGCCCAGCCCAGTATCTGGCACACTTTTGGTGCTCAAAATTGATCAATGGATCACATATCAACTGGTGTAACAAATAAAAACTGAAATAACTAAGCATAAAGAAGAAAATCAGTTTGGGTTTCACAAGCCTGCTCAAATCTACATGTCATACACATATGGTATATGAACACGTATGAGGTAACACAGAAGTCAGGGCAGTGATCTGGGAGTCGGGTTAACATTAAGACCTGGCCTAATATCCTTACTTTTTCACCAGCCCACTGCATTATCCTAAATAAATCTTTGGGCATCTGTGTCCTTCTTTGAAAAATATGGTTTGTTTGACTCAACAATCTTCCAGGCCTAACACTATAAAACTAGACAATTTAGACAAAAAGCGATTTTCTTATTTTACCTAATAAGTGGTCACCAGAAGTATTTAAGTAGCTGCCACTGTTTTGGGAAAATGGCCAATTAACCAGCAGGCAAACGGAAGCTGAAGGCACACACGTCACAGGCATTAATGCCTCCTCTCCCTCTGGTCCCCACCAGCCACTCTTCAAGATGAGATTTCTACAGAGTCTCAACTTCTGGCAACAAACGGGGTTCACCGACGTGCTGCATGAGCAGCCACAGCGGCAGTCGCTGACACTGACTGAAGCAGCAGTGGGAGGGACCAGCGGTGGCAATGAGAATGCCATCCATCGCTCTGACCCTTCACTTCTTTCTCTATCAAAGTGAAAAAAAGTCCATCCCTCTGTGGGCTGAACAAATAGCAGCATTTCTGTTGGAGATTTGATCACAATTTTCAATGCGGCTCACACCACATGGAGCTGTTATCAAAAATAATTTTACATGGAAACATTTTATGGTTGAGGATTTATGTTCACCTTGGAGCTAACCAGTATAATCTGTGCAGCTAAACTTAATATCACAGTACGGAACCTCACTATGCTAACAGCACTAACCTTGTACAGTAACATCTGATGTAATCCATCCACATCCTAAGTTTAGCCTTTCTCAGGTGCTGACTTCTTTTCAGTGATTTCATAAAGATGCGTTGCTTATCAACTATATAGGCTTCCTTTGCAACTACCAACAACTTCGAATTGCACTTCATTTTGTTAGTTTTCACATGATCTATACACCATTTCACTCCATATTAATAGTGCAAATCTGGACTTCTGAAGCAAAGCCTCCTTTTCCAAAGAAACACCCAAATCTTTCTTAACTTCAAAATTAAAAGGAAATATATGTCACTGGATATAGACTGCCCAGGCGACACTTATATTGCTGTCTGTATAGGTCTGATGTGATATAATACAGTGAGTATAAAAAGCTCTGTTACTTTATTGGAGTATCAGACAATGGTTCGTTCATTCAACGACCTTTTTGGGGGGTTTATAAGTTAGATACTGTTCTAAGTACTGAAGACAGAGTAGTGAGCAAAGTCAATGAAACCATCTCTCCATTTCTTCCACAACGGAAGAAATAGACAACACCAAATAAATATAGAATAAATCACGCAGCGAGTGCTATGGGGGAAAGAAAGGGCGAGGAACAAGAGACATGGTGAGTGTGGAGGGCTGTGTGCTGTGTCAGGGTGAACAGGAAAGCCTGCAGGTTGGGGAGAGTGAAACTAAGAAATGATATTCAGGAGACCCAGCAATGGCCTATTAACTTTTAGCCATTACTCATTAGGTAGTCACTGGACTTTCTGGATGTCCTTTGTCTTTAAAAACAAAGATGGTATTAATACGTAATAGAGTGACCTTCCATGAACGATCCGAGAGTGGTAACCCTTCCCTACTCTGTGCATACATACTTACGCTGAGACCAGGTAATGATGCGAGCAAGGGTTTCCAACCCCCAGGATGGCTGTGAACACGGCCCAACACAAAACTGTAGATTGACTTGAAACACTGTGAGATATTTCTGTGGTTATGTGTCACAATGTATTTAATGTGTGGCCCAAGACAACTCCTCTTCCAGTGTTGCGCAGAGACGGCAAAGGTTGGATACCCCTGGATGAGTGGAAAATCAGGCACCTATGTGTCTGAGATTATCTGAAAGCAGAGAACTACTTCCCATAGCAGGCCAGCAGGTAAGAACAATGCCAATACAGCATAAAACTGAGGAATTGCAAAGCAGAGACTTTTTAGGGCCCAACAAACAAAGCTGTGGCAAGTAGTTGTGTTACTACTTGGACGTGTCCCCATAGAACACGTTGATGGATACCACAACAAGAAAATCTCATCTATAAAAGCAGAATTTAGGAAGTTCAAAACCAACTCTGTTGTTATCACCAAGATGTATCTCAGTTTATTGTCAATAAAACATTCTTGCCTACAGGTGTACAGGTGATGGACTGCCTGCAGTACCAATGAAAGGAACTGCCTAGCACATTTCAGAGAAACGTGTTTTTCTCATTAGTAAATGGTAACTCAGCAGGACAGTCAAACTCTTTATAACACTTGGAACACACATTAAGTCCTCACTTAACATCCTTGATAGGCTCTGGGACGTTAAGTAAAATGACCTACTGTGCAACCAATTTTATCAATGGTAAATTGATATAAACAAGAGTTAAATTCCTATACCATCCCAACATCATAATGAAAGGACATTATTGGAGGGCCAACTCTACCTCAAAAATAAATAAAGCATTTAAGACTCTTACCTCTCCTTCATCAGTAAATGTTATTTTCTTATTCACTTTAAAATTTCTCTTCATTACTTTTTTCGCTTCTGCGACCTTGGTCACTTTTTTCTTGACTCTGGATTTAGAAGATTCTTTCTTCTGTGTGAGAATAAAAAAAGAGATGATTAAGTAAATGGCTGCTTTATATTAACAATTGAACTCTGGCAATATACTTTCCAAAACCAAGTGCATTTACTGCTCATTAGCTATGAGAAGCACCAAAAATACTGTCCAGAAATAAAACTACTAGACTTAGTAACTAATGACTCCTCCCACGCTAAATGGGTTTAAGTGTAAATAAGATGAATGTTTGACGTAACCTTTAAATTTTATTCTATTACTAAAAGTATGTTATCCTGATAATGCTGAAGCACCAGAAACTACATATAATGTGATACATGGACAAGTAACATAAATAAAGCTATCTTCCAGTTAAAAAAACAGCACATTTTATAAACAGATTTAATTTCCAAGTGCAAATTTAAACTTTTAGAAGAGAAATGTTTACTTGGGAAGCAAAATGACTGCAATACATTGCCACTCAACATTCTTCCTGCCATTTACAGCAATTTTCCATATGAATGCTGGAAAACACCCTATGATAACTAAGCTTGACCAAAGGTGAGAAGGCATAAGAGTACTTAAACAGGGATACGCTGATCAGCAAGCACCTCGCTAATGTCCTAAAACCACTAGAGCAAGATATTAAAAATATAAAGCCACTGCTTATCTATGCTAAGTGAATGCTGAGTGAACTACCTAAGAAAGGAAGTTGCAGGTCACACCGTAGCCTGTTTTGATGAGTGACAAGAAATAACACCTTTGAGAAGAGAATAATTTGGATCATTTTCCTTAAATTAAAGCCAGTAGTACCAGCGGTGGTAATTAGTAAACTAATCTATGGCAGCCTGCGTTAGACGGGTAGACAGAATAAGCAGAAGTTAATTAAGACAGTGCTGTAGTTAAGAAAATGGAGTTGAATTCAAGGTCTACCACTTAGGACCAAGTTACTTAACCTCTGGGCTTTAGATAAATTGAGGATAATAATAGTACCTACCACACAGGATTGTTGGGAGAGTTTACTAATAAATGTAAAACACAAAATACAAGTGTTTGAAAAATCTCAAATATCACTATTATATATTGATCTCATGCTAGCTAAAGGAATTATACCAACTGCAGAGATGCTTAATTTGCAAAATCCCAGACTTCTCACTTCCTAGGTGATTGTTTTTTTTTTTTAAACTCTGTACCACAGAGAACCACCCAAAGCAAAGTTAGAAAAGAGGACTGATTTAGGACACAGAATTATCAGAAGCTTTGAGATGAACATCAGTTACAACTGTTACATTATGGTAATACGTATGCACCAAAAATACCCAATTAATTTAACAAATTAAATATTATTAATAATGAATACAGAAATGCTTAAAAAATAACACCATAAAATTAAAAATAATGAGTTTACTAAAATTGGTTTGATAAGTTATTAATACATTATATTTCTAGATAATGATAATAGCTATTATGAAAATTCGCTAGCACATCTACAAAAATATTATGACAAGTACAAGAAAATTTTGATACTGATGTTCTCTTATGTGGGTATTACTAGCACTACATTTATATTTCTGGTTCTTAGTACATGTAAACTATAGTATCAGACAACTTAAGAATCTTCTAGGATTTTAAATCTACAAAATGCTTATGAAAAGATTACTCTCCTCTGAAGTAACTAATTTGTACTACATTAGACAGATATCAATGTGCTACAATCTCTATACCTACATTTGACAGGATATCTACAGAGATTAAGTTTGTTTTAGACTTCTTCTTGCTACGGAATATGCCATCTTCTCCGCCCACCAGGGGTCCATGACTACATGAATGTTAACATCTGATAGCATATGGCCCTAAACTGGTATGCACCTCTCTCACGATCCCCTTCCCCACTGTGCTCTAAGGTACACTACTATTACTCTCCTTCGGGAAATACTACCTCATTTCCTGATCTGGCTTCTGAGAGTAAATGAGTACATAGTGTGACAGTGAAACTCCTAAATTAAAAGGAAAAAGGGTGGCCAAAAGCTTGTCAACTAAAGTAAGTTGCTACCAGTACACCACCTTACGGATACAAGGAAGGCATTTTAATAAGACCTCCCACTTCCTTCCTCCCACTCATTACCCCTACAACTTTCTCCCCACAAACACTTATTGACTACCATCAATGTGACCACCAGGATTAGTGAAAATGTTACTATGACTCCTACTGGATCTGGGTCTTGTCTTTATGGTTAGGTCAATTCTTAAGAATCCTGAGTTGGCCAATATTCTGTCCTTAGACCTCATAGAAAGCCAATGAAACAGTGCACAGAGAGGCTCATTATGATGAAAAAATTACAACTACACAGGAGTAAGTTATAATCACCAAAACAAAAATACTGGCAAACAGCAGGAGCAAACTTTCTGAGTGAGACAGTAATGCTCTTTATCCTGATAGGAGTTTGAGT
>PVJI01020412.1:0-28570 GCA_004026765.1 Micronycteris hirsuta | reverse complement strand
TTGATTATACATGGGATTAAGCAGAACAGGTGTAGGATTACTCATTAGCAGGGCATCAGGATGTTGATTCACGTCCGGTGGCAGACAGGACCAGATTAAAGTAATATGCAGGGCACAGCAAGCCAGAATTTTTTAAGATACATCTTTGCCAAATTCCTATTAGAGAATTCCCATCCCACAGACATGATCCACACTTGCTTACACAGGAATCACACGGAGCTGTGCTCAAAACGTGTAAATTCTCAGGACTGCGTGCTTACATGCGTGTGGAAATCACTGCCACAAAATATGATAGTTCAAATTTTTTGGTAAGCTTTAGATAATAAATGAGTGTGTTAAGCAAGTTAGAAAACATTGTGATGAATTTTGTGAAGGGTAAATTCGAACCTCTTCTCCCTAATTACAATCCCCCTCCCTCTCAACATACCCTGTGAGTCCAAGCATCACCCCCACTCTCACCACACGGGGTGAGCCGCCTTGAAGACACCAATGCCCTCCTTCTTGCTAAATCCTCTCCTCACTCATTCTTTGGACAGCATTTCATGATTTCTACTCTCTTAGTTTAGGTGACACTCTACAACCCTAGATATTTTCCTGCTTTTGCAAACAGATCTGAGACTTCTCACACCACTCCTCACTGAAGTCATCCCACAGAGCTAAGTTTTCTCTTTTGTTTGGATTGACATCTCACACATTCCTATAACTTTACCTACTAGAGTGTGTGTTTTCTTGCAGCATGGACAATTCTGATGCTTAGTGAGTGTTGAGTGAATGACTCCTATTCTAGCCTATCATCAAGTCTATCATGCTTATCCCATGGGATTATGAGATGCTGATTAATAATATGCCAATACACAAAGTTAACAAATAAAAAATCTTTTAACTTGCAAAGAATATGGAAACTTACAGAGGTAATTACACAAAGCAAGAAACAATACAACATATATTCAGATAAAGGAATAGGCTTCCCATACCCTCCAAGTCCCCATAAAAACAAATAGGGCAACTAAGGGTTTTACAAAAAGTTGAGCGTTCAGCCTTGCGAGCCTCATCACTGCCTCACCCAACTCTTCTTTCTGTGATTACTTGCTCATTCAGGTCAGTAGCTGGTGTTAAACAACACCAGCACATTCCTAAAGGTGACTGGGAGACTAGAAAAAAGCAAAGATATAGCACTCCTCAGGAGGCCCAGGGTTTAGACCTGTCCTGGATCCATTTCTGCAGGCCTCCAATACCATTTACCTACAGAACATCTTCAACTCCTTCCATTCCTTCAAAAGTAACAGTTTCAAACATACATTTCCATTCAAAATAGGGTTTTCTTTTTTCCAATGGTTTAAGTAAAAACAAAAGTTTTATTTAAATGCATCTATCCTACATTCTAAATGATCCATGATAATAATTATTTTTATTGGCTAGTCTACTTCCTTCTACTCACACAGCCACCACATTAGGATAAATTCATAGCAAACTTGAAGTAAATGTGCCTGTTCTGGGCTGAAATGTGTCCACCCCCACCCTAAAAATTCGTATGTCAAAATCCGCACCCCTAGTACCTCAGAATGTGACTGTAGTAGGAGTACTGCCTTTAAAGAGATGACCAAGGTAAAATCAAGTCACATGGATGGGCCCTAATATAACATGACTAGTGTCTTTATTTAAACAGGAAATTAGGGCAGACACACATGGACGGAAGACCATGCGAAGACAGTGAAAGAAAATGGTCAAGGAGAGAGGCCCTCAGAAGAAACCAACCTTGCCAACACCTTGACCTCATACTTCTAGCTTCTGTGGGGAACTAACTTTGTGTTGTTTCAGACACCCAGCCTGTGGTGCTTCATTATGACAACTCTAGCAGACTAATACAATGTCCACTTCATTATTTAATCCCTTTACTTGGCCAATGACCCATTGTTCAATGAACAGTATGTACTTAACATGTTTTTCTCTTGGTTTCAGGTTGTCATTGCTTTGTGCATGTTCCCATCTGAAAGACACACATTAAGCATCATTCCTTCTGCTCCTCTGCTCTTCTTTTCCATGTCTTCAATCATAGCCATTACCTCAGGGATCGATTTATGCAGATGTTCCACCCCTCAGTCATGCCACTCCAAATAAATTCATCCTAGCTTCTCTCTTTAAAGAAAGTTTCCTATATAAGTCTATCCTTGCAATAAAAATAAATAAATATTTGGCTCCTTCTAATTCCTACATCAATAGTTAATCCTTATTCCTGATCTCAGAGAAAAAGTTTTCAGTTTTTCACCATTGGGTATGATGTTAGCTGAGGGTTTGTCATATATACCCTTTATTATGTTAAAGTATTCTCCTTCTATACCCATTTTATTAAGTGTTTTAATCATAAATGAATGTTGTATCTTGTTGGAAACCATCCCGCCTGGTTTCAGAAGCTGTAACCCCCCATGGCTAAGGCTGAGTGAGAGATCTTGGGACCATAAGCCACTAAGGAGACAAAGCTTATCTCCGTGGCAAGTGTGCCGCCTCTACCCTCTTTCACTTCACCCTGCTTGGCCCCGAGCAGATGACTGGTTAGCCAATGACGGGTAAGATTCCTCAAGGGAGGGATGACCTAAGACAGGCACAGTCAGGAAGGGGTCCTTGGGGAAGGACTTGGGGAACTATAGGAAAAGGGGGTGATGGACCCTCACCCCTCAGCTCTGACATAACCTGAGTCCTCGTTCTATCAGCAAGAAGTCTCCTAATCTCTTGGCTGCCTTACTTCCCCTGCTTGACTTAAGCCTGAAACAATGGCAGAGGGCGGTGCAGCCCTGTACCAGAAAGGGAAGGTTCCCCGGGGCGATCAGGCCTAAGAAAGAATGCATAAGATCCTGTGAAACCTGCTTTGCTAAGAATGCCTTCAATTTTCTCCAAGCATAAAATGAGTTTGTTTCCCAAAGTTTTATGGCCCTTTAGCTATCTGACCCTGACTCAGAATAAGCCCTCATAGTTCTTTGTATGTTATCTACTGTTTGATGCTTACTGACTGACAATTATTGATGAGCTTTACCTGTATTCCTATGCAAATTAAACCCAATAAAAGCCCACTGAGGAAAAGGCTCCTGGCCCTTCTCCTTTGAGAGATCGGCCACCTTTCCTCCCCAAGCAGATCAGGTCTTGGTAGACTTATTCTCATCCATGGTGGCTGGTGGGGGGAGCCCTATGGGCGGAGTCCCCCTACAGTATCTTATCACACTGTTACCAAACAAAAAAGGAAGTTTGTCTGCCGGCCACCATAAAAGCTAAACTCATGAGGCAGTTGCTAGGAAAAAGGAAAGGTTTTATTCAGATGCTGCATGATCTGGGAAAATGGCAGACTCCCCATCTAAAAGCCCATCTCCTCCTCAACACCAAGACAAAGTCCAACATCCTCGGCAAGACCAAAACAAAAGCCAGTGCCCAGAGTTTTTGCTCTATTTTAAAATACAGTCCTTTGAAGCCCACACTGGCTGCTAAGCAGTCATCCAGGTAGCTTAGCTTGTTCCCAGCTGCTATCCATTTCAGGCTCCCTTCTGGAGCCTGCAGGTAGAGCCAGTGTGGTCACGGGTCATGCAACTGCTAGAACCACCAAGTCATATACTCTGGGACAAGACAACACATGAACACACTGGCCTGTGCATCTCCAGGTGGGCAAGAGAGCGAGAGAGGCTCCCCCTGGAGGCTATGGGCCATGTGGCCTTAGCAGCCATAGAAAGAACAGGCAAGTCCACTTTCTAAGTGCAGGTCACAAGCCAGCAAGCCACAAGCAAGAGAGAGCCTTCTTTGTTCCCTGGATTTATATTAGCTTAGGTATGGGATGGACAAGGTGCTTTCTCAAAATGACCAACTGACTTCCCAAACTTTCACACACTTCAGGTTAGTCCATCTCCCCTCCCATCCCTTCTTTCTCCAGGCTAGACTGACAGGCCTCTTTGGTCCAGCACCTCCTCCTGCCATTATTTTGACTTCTATGATGCATGTGCCTGCCTACCCCTGGCCCCACCCCCAGTGCAGTACCAGAGGGGCAGAGGGGGAAGGGCTTTTCATGTGCTCAGTATAAAAACCTCCCCCTGCTGCCATCTTAACTGGGGATAAGATTCCCAAGGCTCCAACCAACCATCCCACTGGTAACAAAATGCTTTTTCTGCATCTGTTGATATGACTATATGATTTTTATCATTTATTTTGTTAATGCGGTGCATTGTATTGATCAATTTATGTATGTTGAACCATCCTTGTACCCCTGAAATGAACCTCACTTGATCATGATGTATTATCTTTTTAAAGTATTATTGGATTCTATTTGCTAGTATTTTCTTTAGGATTTTTGCATCTTTATTCATCAGAGATATTAGTCTGTAGTGTTCTTTTTGTGTGTGCTATCCTTGCCAGGTTTTGGTATCAGGGTAATGTTGGCCTCGTAAAATGTGTTAGGAAGTATTGTCTCCTCTTTAATTATTTAGAAGAGTTTGAGAAGGATAGGTATTAAATCTTTGAAAGTTTGGTAAAATTCCCAAAGTTACTTTTAAGTGTTTATAGAAATGGAAGTATTTTTTGCTATTCTCTATTTGAGTTAACTCTAACCTGCTAGGATACTAATATGTAAGAATCCCTCAAAAGAAGGTTAGATCAGCTAGAAAAATCTTGTGATCATTAAGGTCTATTATCACAACTGTGTTCTGGGAAAATTAACGTCCACAAGAAAAAGAAAAGAACTTAAAGCATAAAAATAAACAAATAAAAATCTACAAAGCTTTTAATACATACACATTTAAAATATACATATTTTAAAGGCATTTTAAATTATTAAAGAGGAATTATTATGCTTGCTATATCACATTTTGTATCACAGAGTGTATTCATTTCTGCTGGTAAGATCATTATTATGAGGAGGCACTGAATACTAAGTTTATCAATACAAACCAATTGCTATCATCTTTATATAGGACAAATATTATTTTTTTCATGTGCAATGATCTCCAACATGTTTAGATCAAAAGAATTACAAGCAATTATAATGGCTGTTGAGAACTGTATGATTCACATTCTCCCTAGCTAGGAACAAAACCTTTAAACAAAATGAGCTCTACTTTATTGACATAATTTTTAACAGGAAAAAATTTTAGACAAAACCAATAATAAATCGATGCTCTAAAAATATGTCCTATAATAGGAATATTATGAAAGTCACAATACCTATTTTCCTAAATTGTTTGATTGGATCACAATATAAAAACAATAAATTTGAGGCATTTTATTATATATTTTTCCATCAATATCTATCTCTAGACCAAAAAAGACTACAAAGATAAAAGAAAATATTTCCAGATAACAAAAGTGTACTAGTACAAAACATATTCTATGGGAAGATGGAAAAATCTATCTTGTATCTTGCAATTCAAAAAAATCTGACTTTTTGCTTTTGTTTTGTTTTGTGTTTTAGCAAGTCAAGTGACAAATCTGGAGGCTGAAATCAAAAGATTTTAAGAGGAAAATAAAATTTATCTTTCAAAAAACAGAACTCACTTCCAGCCAAGATGGAGGCATAGATAGACACACCGTGCCTCCTCGTACAACCAAAAGAGGAAAAACAACAATTTAAAAAACAAAAACAGCCAGAACTGACAGAAAATCGAACTGAGTGGAAGCCCAATAACCAAGGAGGTAAAGAAGACACGTTCATCCAGACCGGTAAGCGGGGCAGAGCCGGGCGGAGAGTGCCCAGCAATACAGCGGTTTGTGGAGCGGGGCGGGCTACACTGCAGCTGCCCCGAGAGGTCCTCGGCTGGCCCACCCCAGACCCAGCATGGCCAAGACTGGTGGACCGGGCAGTCCCTCATTCACATGCAGATAAACTGGGAGAAAAAGCTGGGGAGCGGAGCAGACCACGCAACCTACCATCATGGGGAAATAAAGCTTCAAACCACCGATTGAAAACACCTGTGGGGGTTGAGGCAGCAGCAGGAGGAACTCCCAGCTTCACAGGAGAGTTCATTGGAGAGACCCACAGGGACTTGGAACTACGAAAACCTACCTACCCAGGAGCCAGCAAAGAAGGGCCCAACTTCCTTGTGGGTAGCTGGGGAAGTTCGGAGAGCAGAGCAAGCACCTGCGTTCTCTCAGGCCCTGCCCCCACAGGCAGGGTCACAGCACAACAACCTCGGTTGCCCCATCCTGGTAAACACCTAAGGCTCTGCCCCTTAAAGTAACAGGTACACAGAGAGAAAAAAACGGCCCAAATGAAAGAACAGATCACAGCTCCAGAAAAAATAAAACTAAGTGATGAAGAGATAGCCAACCTATCTGACGCACAGTTCAAAACACTGGTAATCAGGAAGCTCACAGGACTGGTTGAAATTTGGTTGCAATTAGATGAACAAATAAAGGATATGCTAAAGGAAATGAGGGGAAATGTGCAGGGAACCAATAGGGATGAGAAGGAAACTGGGACTCAGATCAACGGAGTGGACCAGAAGGAAGAAAAAACATTCAACCAGAAAAGAATGAAGAAACAAGAATTCAAAAAAATGAAGAGAGGTTTAGGAACCTCCAGGACATCTTTAAACGTCCCAACATCCAAGTCATAGGGGTGCCAGAAGGAGAAGAAGACCAAGGGATTGAAAATTTATTTGAACAAATAATGAAGGAGAACTTCCCCAATCTGGTGAAGGAAATAGACTTCCAGGAAGTCCAGGAAATTCAGAGAGTCCCAAAGAAGTTGGACCCAAAGAGAAGCATACCAAGGCATATCATCATTACATTACCCATGATTAAAAATAAGGAGAGAATCTTACAAGCAGCAAGAGAAAAGGAGACAGTTACCTACAAAGGAATTCCCATAAGACTGTCAGCTGACTTCTCAAAAGAGACTTTTCAGGCAAGAAGGGGCTGGAAAGAAGTATACCAAGTCATGAAAGGCAAAGACCTACATCCAAAAATACTCTATCCAGCAAAATTTTCATTTAGAATACAAGGGTAGATAAAGTGCTTCTCAGATAAGGTCAAGTTCAAGGAGTTCATCATCACCCAGCCTTAATTATATGATATGTTAAAGGGATTTATCTAAGGCATGGAGGGATATCAACCGGGGAGTGGGAGTAGGAGAGAGGAGAAAAAAGTACAGAGAATAAGTAGCATAAGCAGTAGGTAGAAAACAGACAGAGGAGGTTAAGAATAGTATAGGAACAGTAGAAGCCAAAGAACTTATGTGTGTGACCCATGGACAAAAACTAAAGGGCAGGGAATAGGGGGGAGTGTGGGGCGGAGGGGAATAAAGGGGGGAAAATGGGACAACTGTAATAGCATAATCAATAAAATATATTTTAAAAATCTAAAAAAATAGAACTCAATTATAACTAGATTTAAAACATACCCTGGCTGGTGTAGCTCAGTGGATTGAGCATGGGTTGGGAACCAAAGGGTCCCGGTTCGATTCCCAGTCAGGGCACATGCCTAGGTTGCAGGCCAGGTCCCCAGTGAGGGCCATGTGAGAGGCAACCATACATTGTTGTTTCTCTCCCTCTCTTTCTCCCTCCCTTCCCCTCTCTCTAAAAATAAATAAATAAAATTTAAAAAAAAAAACATAGGTCAAGCTCTTTCTATGCTTTCTTAGAAAATAAAGAAGGAATGCCAAAAATATCTTCCCTAAAAATCCAAATCAAATATTAGTTTATGGAAGTTCCAATTATCTTGGATATTTTCTAGTTAAAAGCATGTCTCCGTAAATGTCTTAGCTATGCAATATATTTTTTAAAAGAAGGAGAAAGAAGGAACAGAATGAACCATTTCCAGTCTCTTAAGAAGGCTGTTCTCAAACTTCTGGACCTGTGATGTAGAAGGGACGCACTGCCCTCTAGAGGAACAAGGGCTCTTTAGCGCAGGCAGCTATTTCACCATAAGGTAACATTGCCACACACACATCATGCAACTAATTCTTGGTTTATGCTCTGTAAGGCTTTTTAAAAAGAAAACAGCTTCTGTGTAAGAAATACTAAAGAATTCCTAAATTAATTTAGGATTTTTCAAAAGTTTGTTAAGCACTGTAATTTTTGTGGTACATTAATTTATAAACCTTCAAATAATGTATATGTTTTGCACTTGTGCAATAAAGATTTGTCTGAGAAAATAGAAAGTTTTTAGTTTTTGTTAAAATATGTAGATATAAATTAAACAGACGTCCCCCACAGCCACTACAGCAATAGAAACATGTACACAATACATGTGATCTTATATTAAATGAAAAAGAAAAGTTGGTCGCAAAGTTGGCCCATATAATTTTGGTACCATGTTCAAACTTAACATTTAGAGAGTTTAAAAGCAAGTAAAAATAGAGGAGAATTTAAAACTTCAATGTTTACTTCTGGCAATCTAGGTCAAGAATTTCCCCAATTCCAGAAGAGTTTTCAGCAAACCCACATATCCCAGGAATCGAAATCAGATATTGAAGCAAGTCATTTAAACACCTGGGTCCCTGTTTTTAACACAGTTAACCAGCGTTTCCATATATCATTCCCCCCAGGACTACGACCAGGAAGAGGCACGGGCACTGCCTCGCCCCTGCTTCTACCAGGGCAGCCTTTCTCTTGTCTTTCTGTTCGGATTTAGAATAAACTGATGTGGCTTCCAGCTTTATGAAGGAAGGGAGGGAAGGAAAAATGGAGGCGGGGAGAAAGAGAGAAGAAAGGAAATGGAGAATAAAAAGCAGTTTGAGAATTATTGGAGTAGAAGGTCTCTTTAAATTCCCTTCTTGGATTGTAAAAATTGGTTTCCTTTGGTTTTCTTTTTCCGGGGGCAGCAATAGTGAGGGTCAGGTTGACTCAAGCTGGTTCCTAAAATGAGAAATCATCCCAAGTACAAAGCCAAGCCTGAAGCCGAGGATGAAAACAGGGTAGGGCATTGTATGCCCTTAGCATAGATTCTACACTGTAGAACTGTTACAAAAAATACAAAATAGAAGAGTATCTTACAATGGAGCATCTAAGTCCATTACATCATGCAGAAGACTACTTGGCATGCCATGGCACTTTTCTTCCTCAGTGTACGCCTGCCAGCCAACTCACACTGACTTTCATACAGACATGTCCCTTTGCCTTCCTGTCTCACTCCTCAGTGCCACAATATATTTACAGAACTATAAATATGGCACAAAATAGCAAGCTAAGAGGTTTCAATCAACTATTAATGGAAATTGCCAACAGAAGTTTCTGGTTTGCCTCGATCGTTTTTCCACAAGCAAAGAATTAAATTATTGTTTAGAATAGGATCTGGAAGCCACAGTCTTTTCTTGCATCTTGAGATTCAACCGTATTGTAAAATTCTCAGCCACTGGTTTTAAATGCAAAGATTCTTTGACCAAGGCATGAGGAATTTTAGAACACAAACTACATGTACTCGTTTAATCATGAAATCCAAATTGGCCAGGCTTACCACACAAACCTGGCTTGTTTGCACCCCCTCTCCGCAAGGCAGTTACCTAATGTGGCAACACCACAACAGAAGCAATGACACTATTCTTGTGTAAGTCTCAGAATGCTTCTCCCACTTTCTCCTGACACTTGCAGGGGTTGCTTACTATCATGACTTGTGATAAGCAGGCTTTTAGAAGCCCTTCTCTTCCCTTGCCCACCCAGTAGAGACAAATTCTGTCAATGCTCCACTTCTAGTCTCTCCTATTCTCTCCTGCAAACCCACCCACGTGGCCCTGAATCCTTTCTTCCCCCCAACCCAGTCATTTTGTCTACTGACAAATAATTTGTCTTTATTAGGGTTTAAAAATAACTCTCATTTAAGAAAATGTCTGATATAACTAACGAGATATACATTTAGTATGGACATAAAATTAGAGAATAAGACTTTATTCCAGAAACTTCTACTAAAAAAAAATTCAAGCAGAGATGTTTAAAATTAGTTGATAATTAGTGTTATAAACTAGCTCTCAACCAAAATCCTATCCATGATTTTCTTTCACACAAGCTGGGAAGATGTAATAATATTGTCAATATCCTTAATAGGTCATATTCATAATGCAATCATGCCTTTTAATGGTCTCCCTAAACATGATCAAATTTCTTATGTATGTCTGACTGCATGACAGGTGAAACAATGTATGGAATGGAGACTGAAGTTCCAAAAACACTTAAAGCTTCCTGGAGAGAAACAAGGCCTGGAAGTATCTTCCTATTCAGAACCAAAAGTCCCCAAAATAAGTATTATTCTTTCACCATATGATAATAATCACATCTACTGTGTATTTACTATTTGGTACATACTATACAAGCACTTTTTTAATAAATTAACCAATCTTGAGTATGATCATTACTGTCATTTTATGGACACAGAAAAGAGGCACAAACAGGTTAAATGATCTGCCTAAAATTCACCAGCTAATGAGTGGCAGGGCTGAGACTGAGACCCGACAGGGTGCCCACGGGCCCCAGCTACCCTGAAATGAATGCCTCCAGAACGTCTGCTGAGGAAATGCGCTGTGGGTGCAGCACAGACATTGCCCTCCATATTTTTCCATTTCAGTGGAGGACTGAAAGAACCTATCTATGTCCAGAGGTCTATCAAATGCACACTTCTCATTCCTTTCGATCTGTCACCAGATTTGTTTTGAATGTAAAAAAACATTCAAAAAAGGGAAAAAAGACCTGACATAAGGGCACTTGATTAAAGCTCAATCAGTACGTTATTTTTACGTAAGTTAAAATTGTGATTTCCCTACTTACCTTCAAATTTGTAATGATATCTAGAATAGCTTTATGTCACAGGGCAAGGATCTCAGGTCACTGACAGCCAATCAAAGTTTCTCTCAGTATTACTTTAAAATGTTCGTATCAACAGGACAATTAGGCACAAGTTTTGACTGAGGAATTAAAGGACTGTATGAACAAACAGTTCAAGGAAATGAAGCAACAAATCAAAATCATCTGTGAAACCAAAACATTTCAGGTAATTGTAAAAGAAATAAATTAGGATTATTCAGTTAAATTTCAAGAAAAATGTAAAGGTCAGATACAAGAATGTTGTGTTTTTGTGCATAGTATTCCTCACTACTTTTCAATTTCTACATATTTATGTTACACTTAATTCTTAACATTTTAGTTATTCTAAGCAGAGTAAATGACTGTGGTGTTCACTATTTACTGTGTGGTTAATGTAATGAATAAAATATGCTCTATGTGCCCAAAACCAGATTCAAATATTTAATCAGCAGTTGCCAAAACTACCCAATGTTATTTTTCTCAAAAATGTGCGAGTTGAGTAGAACCTTTTTTTTTTTCATGGAAATTTTTTGTGCATTTAGTTTTTCTTACTAATGTAATTTTAAATTGCAAGGCTCTACAGCATCTGGCAGCTGGAGCCAAGTTTTACAACTCACACTTGTCAGCACACAAATACTGACATGATGCTGTCTATCTGCTTTGACTTGTGAAACTCTATTCCTGACTTCCCAGGTACAATGATAGGTTTGCAAAAGCTTCCCTATTGCCCTTATCAAGTTAAAAAAAATCAAATGAGAGTAACACTTTGCTGCCAGAAAAACACTTTGCTGCCAGAAAAACAGAATAACTTGGGTTTCTTGGTAAAGATTATGGATACTTTTCCCAGAAATGTTCTAAATACACAATAGACCAACCATTCATATTATCCCTAAGAGTACCTACCTTTTTTATTTGGTATAAATCAACACACACTAGGGCTGCTATAGAAACATGATCCTAATATTGTTTCTAGTCTAAACATGTCCTTACAAAATGCCATGATCCTAGTTTTTCTGTAACATTAAATTTTAATGTAATGTATAAATTTATCATTGCAATTTTTAGTAAATATTCTTCGCAACATTGCAAAGTACTAGGAATGACTAGACATAGAAAGTACACATAATAAAATTTTTTAATTAGTATAAAGTGAATACTACTGTTACAAAATGCAGCACAAGAACAAAGTATTTGCCGAGAAAGCACTCTAAGTTAATCACTTAGGGAAAGCTGAGCATGTATGTTCAGATGTAAAAGGCATACCGAACCCAAATCAAACTTCTAGAAGTAAAAACCACAATGTCTGATGAAAAATACACTGGGTAGGACTAATAGCAGATTAGATATTGCAGAAGAAAAGATTAGTGAACCTGAAGACACAGCAATAGAATCTGCACAAAATGAAAATTTACGAAAAGAAAAAAAAGCTGGAAAGTGTTAATAAAAATTAGTAGGAGAGAGGGAACCTCAAGTAATTTAATAGATGTGTAATTAGAGTCTCTAAAGGAGAAGAGAGAAAGGAAAGGATAAACAAACATACTGAAGAAATAAAGGCTGAAATTTTTCCAAATTTAAGGAAAACTGTAAACTCCCAGATGCAAGAAGCAAACAAATTCCTGGGACAAAAAATATATATAAAAAAGCTAAACCCAAGCACATCATAATCAATGTGCTTAGAATCAACAATGAAGAGAAAATTCTTTAAAATATCCAGAAACATAAATTTAGAAATAATAATATATCTTTCTTGCAGTCATGTTTCCTTTGAAAACAATCTAGATTCCTCTGTCTATAGTCCCTCTAATTGAGCTAAATGTCCATTCACATTTATCATACAGAAGCCAGACTGGGAGTATGGTGAGGCAAGAGATGCTCCTTGAAAAATTTTAATACTTGAAAAATTCCTTTCAGGTAATTGGTAATAAATAATGATCGCCCCCCACACCCCAAAAAAGAATCACAGAGAATACTGTCATTAAGTGAGCACTCAATAAGCATATTTGGAATAAATATCTTTTAAGAGGCAAATTAAATTAGCTTGTTTAAATTTCAGAGATGACTTGTCAACCAAATAAATATCTTTTTATAATAATGCATTTAATAGTGCTGTCCCTCCAAAATCACTTAAAAATGTGACCAATATATTTTAGCATAACATACAAATATGGCTGTCATTCTAAGTAGACTGGCAGACTTGTGGTTCTTGTGGAGCAAAATAACCATAAACTGTGCATGTTTCTTTAGGAAAACATAATAAAAAGAACTGATAAATAAGATTATTGGGGATAATTACATGGATTTTCAGTATTCAGATCTCTGTATGTGCTCCAAAAAGAAAAAATTGCACAGCCAGACTAAATAAAAACACTTCTAGAAAATTAGAGAAGTGATTAAAAATTCAAGATTAGAAATCTTTAACAGAAAAGTGAATCATATAATAGAGGTATAAACTCTCGAACCGTTCTGAAAAATGTTCAAGCTGAATTATAAAATAAATGTTCAAATATACATTTTAATATCCTCCCCAGCACATTTCAGTATTTCCCTGAACCAATTTTATGTGCATGTAATTTACGTTTCTGTGTCAAACACCTGCATGTTATAAATATATTAGCACAAAAACCTATTTTGAGAATTTTATTAAATCAGAAGCATGTACTAGTGTGCTTCCATTCAGTTGAAGACGTTAATACAAGACTTGTTGGCTAGTTATGGTACAAAACTGAGCCAGGGAAAACATTCATTTATTTATATACTGTAGCACATGAAAATGTTTCATTTACACTGTGCCCAGAACCACAAAATTTATCAAATAAATTTGTAGGCTCTCTCAACCAAATAAAGGCTACATTTCCAAAGACACTGTAAAATTCTCATTAATTAAAAAAATAAAAAATTAGCACTGCACAATGGAATCTAAAACCCAAAATAGGAAAAATAGTAGTTTGTAAATGATGAAAAGAATAATGTATATTTTGTAAATTAAAGTATCTAATGCAGAAATTGGAGAAACAATAATCCTAAGAACATTTCATGCAAAAAAATCAAGATTGCATATGATAAAGATGAAAAACCAGGGGGCCTGGGTTTAAACCAAGTTTATATTATTATAACAAGCATATAGGGAGACCTAAAATTTTCTACTTTTAAATTACTTATTTATAATACCACTTACAATCAGCCTTTCAATTTAGCATGGAAAAATTACAGCATCTAAATACCTAAATCAAGTCAGCCAGCAGATAAGAATGGAGCCTAGCTAAAATTTTCCATCCCTGTATTTCAGTGGTTCACCCCAGGGGTGATTCTGCTCCCCAGGGACATCTGGCAATGTCTGGAGACATGTTTGGTTATCACAACTGAGGGGAAGGCAGTCCTACCGGCACCTGGTGGGTAAAGAGGTAAGAAATGCTGCTAAACATCCTCAATGTACAGGACAGCAACTGCATAAAAGAATTATCTAGTCCAATATGCCCACAGCACCCAGGCTGAGATACTCTGCTATACAAATAGATGCCCTTGGTTAAGACCCCCCTCCCTACGGTCAGTCGGCGAAGACCAGGAAAGCAGATCAAGCAGAACAAAGGTCCGCGATCTCCGTGAGAGTCCCCCAGGAAAGGGCGCTGCATAGAAGATGACAGGATTGACCCAATGTGCTGCGAAAACACAGGGTACCTTCTTTTCCGTCATCACCCAATTGCTTCACTCATCTCTGTCTCAGCTCTCCACGATTTCTACTTGGCTAAAAGTTCATATGTTTGAGTCTTCCATATATCTTTATTTTTCTCTTTTTATTATAGAATAGAATAGAACAGTGTAGCCATCACCCAGCTTTAACAAATATCAACATTCTGCCATTTTTGATCTTGTCATTTTCTTCTTTAGTTTTACCACTTTTTTGTTCAATGATTTTGCTGGGGCATTTAAAAGCAAATCTATTATTTCACCAATTAATATTTCAGTTTCTTGTTATATATTTACCCCTGAAAAAAAGATATTCAGGATGAACTGGATATGAACAACTGGGGAAGTGGGCAACAATAGAATGAGATTAATTTGGTAAAACGACGAGGGCATGGGAGGGGCCAGAGCAGATATCCCATATTTTGACTTGAAGGAGGGCAAGCCCTTCATGGCTACAAGGAGTGAGCCAAGGGCTGCACACTAAAAGATGATGAAAGCAAAGGTGTTTACGGTAGCTGCAGTCAGACACACATCCATTAATTAGGTCCTGTATTAGAGTAAGGCAGTGGTGAGATGGTATCACACAGATGTCAGCAATAAACCAAGAGCCTACATCAGGAATGTTAGTAAGTCCCAATGCTCTTGCCACTGTAACAACTTGATAGCTACCTGGAGTGTTCTTATAAGGCTTCTAGCACTCTGAGGAGGGGGGAAAATTCCAAAATGAGTAGGGAATAGGGAAATGGTAGCACATGCCACAGAATTGTCATTTCTTCTCCGGGAGCTAAAGTAATAAAACCTGGAGAGAAAATAAAGCTTCCATGGAAAAGAGAGGCATTACCTGATATTCCAGGAGGCCAGAGGAAGGAAGTCAAAAGCAGCATGCATCATACTGCAGAGCCACATGAAAGGGTGGTCTGCTCCTTGGCTTCCTGCCTATTCTCTGCCAAATGTGGGTGGCCCTCCACAGATAAATCTGTTCAAAAAATACCAACAACATAGAAGCTGTGTGACTTGCAACTGCTATGTCAAAATAAAAGTAAGCAGCTAAAATTCCAACTGTGTTCTTATGGGAAGAATTTAAAACTACTTTTTTAAATCAAAACTGCTCAACTCATAAACATACAGTCCCAAGGAAAGAATATATATTCTGGCTTCTCTAGTGTCCATCTCCAAAGAGCAGTTCCTGTGTGTTTTTGAAAATGCAAATCTGATCGTGTTACACATTGCTTAACATCCTTCATTTATTCCCTCCTTACTCCAGAATAAAGTCCAAAATCCTAATACAAGCTGGCCTGGCCCTTCCTACTTTTCCTCCTCCAATGGCATAGCATTCGGCCTCACTCTCCTTCCACACTGGCCTCCTTTCAGTGCCCCTTCCTTCCTGCACTGGTGCCTCAGACACTGTGTTAAGCACTTTACACATACATTTCGTTCAATCCCCTCAAAACCGTATAGGATAGGTGCAGTTATCATTTCCACGAGAGAAGTGTTTCAGCGTGGAAAAGGCAAGTGTGATGCCTAGAAACAGGCTTCACTACATGTGTTTCAACTAAAGCCTTGCCAAAAAATATGTAAGGATTTTGTTTTTAGATCACAAGCAAGCACTAGTCTCATTATTTAGCGCATTTTTTTAAATTAACAGCTATAAAATACAATAATGCCCCCATTTAATTCAGGTCAGACCTCTGACCATTTCTAATCTTATATTAGAAGTTGGTTTAAAAAAAAAAAAAAGCTTGAAAAATCTATCATGGAATCCATAAACTTTACATGGCAGGACAAGCAAAGTTACATGTAGACCCCAACAATTAAGTAAACCATATTGTCATAAGTACGTGGCTACATTAGTCAGTGAGAAGAGCTAGTACTTCCACAGCATCTTGAAGGTATTTAATTCTAGTGAATGATAGCACAACGTACTCAGTGATGTGTCAATGCATTAGAATGTAGTTCAATATTTGAGATTCAAATAGGAATTAAGTCAGGGAAGTCAAGCTTTGTACAAATATTTTCATTCCAAATAAAACAAAAGCTTTGATACTTACAGATTTGTTTCAATTATTTTAAAAAATGTATATTACACTTATAACTTTGGGTAAACGAGGTATACAACAACAATATAATGGCCAGCCGTCTATTAAATATTCAAGTATAATTTAAGAGTTAAAAATTCACTGACTTAAATATAGGGCATAAATTTGTTGTGCTAATGGAGACACATATGAAGTTTATATCTGTGTTTCAATGTGCATATATAAATTAAAATAGTAAACGTGAACAATTTATAGCTGTTTTATAAGCCTCAGGAGAAATCATGTAAATTTTAGATTCATTTATTCAGGAGAACAAAATATATTGTCTTTCCCTCTACTATTTCCAATTTCTCTTTAACTGTCCTATTATGTTTCAATATTTATTATATTTTTCTTATTATGAAAGTAATAACACATTTTTATACATACCTTTGAAAATATAGTAAAGGGAAAAATTTTTTAGATACACAATTTAAGGATTATTACTCCTGTTAATATTCCGGTATATGATGCCTATCCAGAAAGTATCCGGTTCTTGAAAGAAAGTATCCAAACTGACATCAACAATATGGAGATTTTTTCTACACTAACAACCAATTCTCCAACACCGTTGGGTGTCCAGCAATTCAAAATAATTCTGACACTAATTCCCAGAGTTAGCAGACTCCACAAGTTACGAGCTTAGTCCCATAGACTACTCTACTCCAGATGCCAGCGGTAAATGAGGTGCCAGGATATCCACACTTCTGCCCAGCCAACTACAAATTTAGAGGTCCCCACTCTCCCCATCAACTTCAATAATTCACTAGGTTGGCCTATAGAATTCAGGAAACCACTAAAATTTTCTGACTTATAATAAGGATACACCTCAGAAACAACCAAAGAGAAGCGATACACCAGCCACGGCCCGAGAGAGGAGGGCCGCGGCAAAGCTCCCATGCGCCCCCCAGCGGCGCCGTCCTCCCAGAACAAGAGCGTGTCTGCCAACCCGGAAGCCCTCCAAACCCTATTCTTTCGGGGATGTGTGGAGTTTCCTCAGGCAGGTACGATGCCTTGAATCACTGGCCGGTTTTGATTGATTTTCATCTCCAGCCCCTCTACCCTGCTCGGAAGCCAGTGGGTGGGGCTGAAAGTTCTAACTCTCAAGCTACCAGCTCCCATCCTGAAGCCATTTAGGGTTTCCCCCAGGAGTTATTTCATTACCATATAAAGGACAAATAAAATGAAGATGTATCTGAAGATCCCCCAAGCAGACAAAATCAGATAAGTCACTAAGCAAAACCTAGCTACATTCATGAGTTAAGCAAAACTTAATTTAGGTTATTTCTAGAAAATGCCTCTGATAATCGTAATTGAAACTTAAGTTATCTTCCTAAAACAGGATTAGATAATCACTTTTTGCCAACTCCTGGCCATCTGGAAATTTCTATTGTAATATCCAATCATTGTAGAGGTTAAATAACTTCCTCAGTTTCACTTTATAAGCCATCCTGTAACATCATGCCTCTGAACTTCATATCATTTTCAGGTTTGACATCTGCAAACAGTTTGCTTTTCACTCAGTTTAACATTCACATCAAGTAAAGTTCTCTGAAATTTCTTTTGATAACTGTAAATTCCAAGTCATTTAGGGACTCCATGCCCGGAAACAGGGGCATGCACCAAATACTTATTTTTTATGATACCACAAAACCCCATACTAAAACTAGAGGTAATTCCACATTCTCCCACCCCCATCCCCTAGCAACCACTAATCTATATTTTATTTCTATGGATTTGCATATTTGGAACACATCTCACAGATGGAATCATATAATATGCACCCTTTTATTTCAGCTTTTTTAATTTAGTGTAATGACTCCAAAGCTCATCTATATTGTAGCACACCAGTGCCAAACACAAGGCCCGCAGGCCGAATCCGGCCCTCCACCTGGTTTTATCCGGCCAGCACCTTGTTTCTACCTGGGGGCAGCGCTGAGCTCCTTGCCCCTAGTTAAGGAGCAGTTACATTTATACAGTCCTAAAATCACATTCAGCCCTTTGAAAGCAACCTTGAGGCTGATGTGGCCCCTGGTGAGAGAGTTTGACACCCCTGTTGTAGCAGGTATCAATACTTGTTGATCAGTTTCGGGTTTCTGAAATTCCCCTCCGCCCTGCATATCCTCTCCCACATGTGTTCCCACCCTCTTAGTTCAGGTCCATACTTTTAAAAAATAAAATGGCTGAAACTAATCCAAAATAATAGTGAATGCCAACTACCATTAAAAAGCAAAATTTAAGTTAAAAATAAATATTTGTTGACATAAAAAATAAAGTGAAAAGTTATTTTATTATAGGGCAGTTTTTTTCATAAAAAATAAAATAGTTTTCTTTTAAAATTAGTGCAAAATACTTTAAACATGCATAAATTATGATCTACTTCACATTTAAGAAACTAATGTTGAAATCATTGAGATCTACTTTCAGTAATCTAAAAAAAACAGTGAAAACAATGAAAAAAAAGATCCTTAGATAAGCCAGGACCTTCGATGTAATGCCTGCCAACTCTTAAGAAACATTTTATCAGAGCCAATAAAATAAAAGCAACAATAAAAATAGCATAACTTTCATTTCATTTCACTTTCTTTCACCCACCTACCCTGAGTTAAATGGGTAGAAAAATGCCTAGAGAAAATCCACAAGGAAAGAGTCAAGAGAGGGGTTTAGTTTATACACAGACGACATAATCAGTTCTTCCAGTGACTATGAAGAGTCCACATCTCAAGGAGTAGAAGACACCACCTCTAATATTTATAGAAATAGTTAAAGTTCTGAAAATTACCAGCTCACAGGTTATTTTTTGGCTAACCTACATTGTATGCATTTTATTCCACACAGTCTTAACATATGTTAAGAAAAGCTATATTAAGCTATGTTCAGAAAAACAAATCAGTTCAACATGAATTAATATTCAGGCAGCAATCACAGATCAATTAAAGGCAACTTTTGACTTCCTTGACAAGAACTCCCTAGCAGGTTAATGAGTTTGGAGTTTCAGAGAATTACTGACTATGGTAAAACCCAGCACTTTTTAAAAAGTTAGTTCCAATGTTTCCAGATGTCTTCTGACTATAGATGGCAGTTTAACAGAGCTGAGAATTCTAAGAGAGCTAAACAATCTTATTCTTGGGAGAACTGTTTGAGAACGGACACGTGCAGCCATGAAAGTAGAAGCACGTGAGCATATCTCGAGAAGAGTGGTTTCCCAAAACTAAGATGAAAGAACCCAGGATACAAATGGCTCTGTTCAGGTTGGACTTTCAGCAAGTATGCTGGGGTATTTATAAATTTACCTATGGAAAAGAATTTGCTGTATCTAGGGGTCTGGCACCATTACTGCCTTTCATTAAGTTTAACTAGGACGTACTTTCACAATTTGAATCTTAGAGCATTTGTATTTTTGGACCATTACATATATTTTTATATAGAAAATAAAAGTTTCATTTATAGATTATTCTTTATAATAATGTTTCAACTGATACACACAAGTGACTAAATAATTACATTTTCATGTTTGTTCATTTCTGTCAGACATTTTAAAGTACTCTCCAGCTAATTAAACTACCATTCCACTTTTGAATACCTCACTTTTAATATTCTCTATTTGACCACTTCCTACTGAAAGTTTAATACCATATTTTATATAAAGTCTACTTTCATGAGAAGTCCTTATGAGCAAATAATATTTTCATGTTAAAGAGTAGCATATTAAGCCATGTTAAAAGGGGTATAATAAGAATGTTTAACCAAGTTTGGAAGTCAGGCAGTAGCTTAGACTAAAGAAAGCAATTCTAATAGAGGGCCAGTTAAATGCTGCATAGTCTGAATAATATTTTTAAGGCCTAGATTTATTATTCAAAGAAAAAAGTCATAAAACTATGTAAAATTTAATGTGTGGAAACATAAAATTCTAGCATTGGAAAGAGTAAGTTGGAATAATATGTCAAATGTTCTAATTTGTAACCAAGACAATAACATATACTATTTTAGGTAACTCAAAAACCCTTATTTAATAAAAATTACTACCTGAATAATACAGTTATTTTTAACTCTTGTAAACAACTAGCATAACAAAAAACAAGCACAGTACTATAAAATAAGTATACTCATTAATTAAAGTAAGGCAGTGAAGTGGAAGACAAAAATCTGAAACGAGTTATTCACTCCCTGAATTAAGGTACACAAAAAGAAAGCATCTCATAACAGGCAAACCATAAAGATTCTTATTGCCCTTTGTAAGTCCAATAAGAAGACAAAGAGAATCTTTTGGAAAAAAAGTTTTTTTAATTTTTAAAATTATTTTCAATTACAGTTTATATACAATATTATTTTCTATTACTTTCAGGTACACAGTATAGTAGTAAGACAATCATATACTTTACAAAGTGTTCCCCGTGATATTTCCAGTACCTACCTGGCACCATACATAGTTATTACAATATTATTGACTGTATTTCTTATGTTGTACTTTACATCCCCATGACTATTTTGTAACTACAAATCTGTACTCCTCAATCCCTTCACCTTTTTTATCCAGTACCCAACCCCCTCCCCTTTGGCAAGTACCAGCAGCTGTCCAATGACCACATTCTCCGTGGGAGGTCTTCTCCTGCCTATCCCATCTGTGTGGCAGGTCCAGTTAACACTAAGCTGAGAGCCCAGAAAAACACTGTGAAGGTCGTGCCTGTTTTAGGAGTGCTCTTTTGATCAACCTCTGGAGCAGAGTAGGGAAGGAAACGGGATTAAGCAAAGAAGAGGAGGAACTGTGATGTAGTACCAAAAGAGACCTCAGTTGACCTATAGGGAGTTCTGAAGAGAGGATGATCCTTCAGAGTTATGCTGAGTTGGGGCAAAGAGGCTGAGCCTTAGCCATCTGTGTCAATCAGTCATTGCATTGGGGCAAACCCAGAAAGGAAGTGTGACCTTGGGTGAGGTGGCTCCATTCAGCCTATGCAATCAAGTGGAAGCTGACAGCCAAGCACTTTCTGCTGGCAGCACTCCCAGTAGCTGGGGGAAGTAAGTCCTTTATTCCTGAAGGGAAATAGCTGGGTGGAACTTCACAATATCCACCACAGTCCAGCCCTTGTGCTGCTTGGATCTACTTATTAGTTTAAGTTCTAGAAGCAACTCCTTCAGGATTTCAGTGAGCCTCTCTTCCTGGGGGAATCTTAGAGGAGGAAGGTAAATGGGAAAAACTATAGCCCTCAGCACTGCAGCTAGTCTTGATCTATAAATGATATTCGTTATTACCCGAATTTACCATTCATTCTAGATATCTCTCACACTCAGCTGGCACGCTTGCTAATCTCCATAACTTGTCTTTCATAACACAGATCCTCATCCAAAAGTCTCTATGCCCTCTCATGCCACGTCTCCTTGAAACAAGGCATCTAAGAGCACTTAGCAGCCACAGCTTATTGTCCAAGTGAACTCTGTGTCCCTTGGTGAAATATTCTCCTTTGCAAACCAAAATTTCTAAACCCTCAGGGTCTAGAGTTATTGAGATGACAATTCCTTTAGTAGATTATTAAGAATGACCCTGGATTTTTAGACCCAGGTATTCTACCTATTGGGGATCAAATAAAGTTACTGATTTCTTAGAAGATAGTAATCCAAACTCACAGGGTATTACCTCCAAACTGACACTTTAGCAGTGCCTCCAATTGCCTGTTCCTTCAATAAACATTCCCATCATTCTCTCATACCAGCAGTATCTGACTGGCATAAGGAATCCACGATCATACGCACATTGCTGTATCTCCTTTGAAGTACAGTCTCACACCTTTAGAGCAAACATTCTGTAAGCCTTACAATACTAGGGCCAGCAGAGGCCCCGCAGACAGGAAAAGCAAACCCATACCTATAATATATGTCTATTACCATCAGCACAGGCCTCTGGCTCTGGCCCTTCTATGGTAGAAGGGGCCCAATGTCATCAATTGGATACCAACTGATTGATTAATCTCTTCAAGGGTTGGGAACTCAACATTGGTTTCTGCTGAAGGCACAGTGAGTGTTCAGGAGCAGAAGGAGCTGTTTTAGCCTTGGTAATTTGAAGCCCCTACATGTCAGACATGTGTACAGCCTCTTCCATCCCTGCTACCATCACTATTTCATTTGTGTATCAATTGTGCCTTCATTGAGGTGGCAGGTTGCAATGACAGAGGCTGGCTATTTTCAAGTAGATGAGATTTTAACCTACCTGGTTGTTTTAGGGCCTTTCTGTGTTAGATATAAGCATGCAATCCAAAGATCCTCACACTTCTTCCTGTATACCCATTCTCGTGCCTCCATCTCAGAATTCCTTGTTTCCAATGTAATAAATTTTCTCTTTGCAGGCCCTTGACCAACCAGCAAAGCTGCACATCCCTGACTATGAAGCCATGTACACTTAGGCCTTGGACTACTTTTCATACTACACAAAGTGAAGGAGCAGGTGCACCTTCCAAGGGGATGTCTATGGGGAGGGCATCCTCTGATCACTTTTCTTTCTACCCACCTGGGGCAACAGTCCAAACAAAGTATCCAAATGACTCAATCGATGAACAAAGTTTGGGCTTTTTTCCTTCACTAGCTGATCATAACAGATCAAACATAGAAGTGTCACCTGAAAAGGGGTATTTGAACAATAGCAGATGACAAGGGAGTCAGAGCCACCTGCTCATGTGGCTTGTTTGTGCCCTCTGGTCCTGCTTGTGTTCAATCCTGAATGTACCACTTTCACCTTGATGGACAGTTCCTACGTTTGCTCAACCTCATAACATGGTTGATCCAGCAGAAGAAAACTCATAAAGGACAGTTGTGGCTACAATGTCACTTGGTACCTCAATGTCAGGCGCTCCATCTCTCTCAGGGCACTGCAGCACGCCAGAAGCTATATTTTTTAAACATATATAAGTCTCTGCTGCATAGTCTGCCATGCTCTAGAACCCTACAAGTCACATTGTGTCTCTCAATGGAACTTGCCATAAATTCCACACATCTATTTGGTTGGCCAAAAAGTTCGTTTGGTTTTTTCCATAAGGTGGCTCTAGTAGCATTTAGTAGTCTTTAACTTCATTTGGAATAATTTTGTTAGACTGTGTTGTGACAGCTGTCATATCAGTGTGAATTTTTTTAAAAAACTTATCAAAATTGGTGAATTTTGGTGTAGCCATTTTAATATTGAAGATGGAAGAAAATAGGCAACATTTTTTACATAGTATGCTTTCTGATTTCAAGAAAGGTAACTCTGGCTGGTGTGGCTTGGTGGATTGAGTGCCAGGCCCTCTGGTTTGATTCCAAGGGTCACTGGTTCAATTCCAAGTCAGGGCACATGCCTGGGTTGCAGGCCAGGTCCCCAGTGGGGGTGCACAAGAGACAACCACACATTGATGTCTCTCTCCCTCTCTTTCTCCCTCCTTTCCGCTCTCTAAAAATAAATAAAATCTTTTTTAAAAAAAGAAAGGTAAAAGCACAACTGAAATACACATAAAATGAAAATGATCTGTGCAGTGTATAAAGTACTGTGACCGATCAAATGTGTCCAAAGCAGATTGCAAAGTTTCATGCTGGAGATTTCTCACTGGATGATGCTCCATGGTTGGGTCAAATTTAGACATTAATTGAGATCAATGTCATATCACGCGGGAGATAGCCAACATACTCAAAATATCCAAATCAATAAAGTTAGTGGTGAAGATTTTAAAAATGTGTCTTTTATTTTATGGAAAAAACTGAACAGATTTTTTGGCCAACCCAACATATGCTCCACACTGTGTCTTTTCCCACCAATGATGCCTCTAACACTCAAATGTTCTATAGCCCACATGCAGTAAAGACTAGCGCAGTTTTTCTGAGTTTTAGCTAGTATACCTTAAACACTAATATATCATTTTTATTTTCCTTGACTCTAAATATTTTTATTCAATCTCCTTGTTCTAAGTTTTTCCATAATTCATCTAATCTGTGGGCCAGCGGGAGAGTTTAAAAAGTGGCCAAAAATTAGAGGGCGAGCTTACTTCTTTTGGGGATTATTAGGTTGGGTAATGTCTCCACCCACCAAAAGATAGCCATGGGTTCTAAGCCCTAAAATCTATGAATTTACTCTCTATGGAAAAAAAGCTTGTAGCTGTGATTGAGGAATCTGGATGGGCCCCAAATGTAATTACATGTATTTTTATAAGATAGAAACAGATGGAGAAACACATAGAAATGGAAGAGGCAATGTGACTACGAAGGCAGAGACTGAAGTGATGCAACCACAAGCCAAGAAAGGTCAGCAATCACAGTGCTGACAGAAGCTAGAACAAGCAAGAAACTGATTCTCCCTAAGAGCATTTGAAGAAAGCATGGTCCAGAACTGTAAAAGAGTAAATTTCTATTGTTTTAAGCCACCAAGTTTGTAATAATTTGTGACAGCAGCCCTAGGAAAAAACATAAGGATAATAAAGAAAAATGTTATGGGGTACATAGCATTTGAAGAATAGAGGTAGAATTTACATATATGGTGATTGGATAGAAGACAAAAGAAAAGGAGGAAGGAAGATGCGCATTACAGATAAAAGAAAAAAGCAGTGAGACAGGAAATCAAGTGACTTGTACAAGTGAAAAACCAAGTAGTTCAATTAACAGGTGTCTATGCTAGTTGAAAACAAATAATAATACAGGCTGTTAGAGATGTTGAATGCTAACCTAAGCAGTTTGAATTTTAATCTAAAAAATTTAAAGTTTAATCAGTAGTCAAGGTCCTCTGCATTTTGTGAAGACAAGGTGTATGTGTGTGAGTAATGGGAGTGGAAGTCTGGGAGAGGGAAATAATGTGTTAAATCCTTTGCACACTTATGAGATTTGTCCCAAAAAGTTCATCCATTGTTAATATAATGAGAACAGTTTATGCAACACTCATGTAAGCTGACATCCAAGCAGAGTGGACTGGAATGCATATGCATGAACAATGATGACATCACTGAACTTGTCAGTGGCGGGGTGGGGGGGGGTAGACACCACTGAGTGAGCATGTGTACTGTGTGGCCATTGCATTCAAAATGACTGAGCAAGTAGAGCAATGAATCTGCATCAAATTTTTCGTTAAGCTTGAACATTTCTCTGCGGAAACTACTCAGGTGATTTAGAAGGCCACAGCTGTGAGCAACAGGTGATTGGTAGCTACATCATGACAACACACCTGCTCATGCGTCCTGTCTTATGCAGAGTTTTTTGGTAAAACATCAAATCACCCAAGTGACTCACCCTCCTACAGCCCAGATTTGGTGCCCTGCAACTTCTGGCTTTTCCCTAAACTAAAATCACCTTTGAAAGGGAAGAGATTTCAGACCTTCAGTGAGATTCAGGAAAATACAACAGGGCAGCTGGTGGTGACTGGGAGAACTGTGTGAGGTCCCAAGATGCCTACTCTGAAGGAGACTGAGACATGAGTGTCCCAGGTACAATATTTCTTGTATCTTGTATCTTCTTCAATAAATGTCTATTTTTCATAGTACATGGCTGGATACCTTTTGGACAGACCTCCTATGTCATACTATTCTTCAACTTTTAGAAAGTTTTTTCTCTTTTACTGATTCCAGAGAAAGGGGAAGGGAAGGAAAAAAACATCAATCGGCTATATCTTGCATGCATCCCAAATAGGGATCTAACCTGCAACCCAGGCACAAGCAGTGACTGGGAATTGAACCCCGGGCCTTTCTTTTGCGGGATGACTCCCAACCAAATAAGCTACACCAGCCAGGACTTTTCTTTCACTTTTTATTCACCTCCTTCCACCACGAAGCTTACAGGTTGGAAATGAGTTTGCCCCAACACTGAGCAAAACTTCTGGCATATATGTATGATAAATCATTCTCAGAAACAGAGCTTTGAATGTGAATCCTGGCTCCTTTACTTGCTGCAAGTAAATAAGACTACATAAAAACAACTACACCTCATTCTTGAATAGAACACTCAAAGTGGTGAACCCCCTGGGTTCAGCAATCGTCTGATTAATAAGATGATTTCATTTAAAAAATATTAATACCGAAAATGAGAGATGTGGGCTGTGTGATTAACCCCAGTTAAAACTTCAGAACCAGGGCAGCAATTCTAGCCAAATGCAACCAATTAGTGGAGGTTCTCTGGAGCAGAGAAGCAAAGAAAACTTTGTGCCATGATAGAAGTGTCAGCTAAAGTGTTGCATTGGCAGTAGATGTCCAAATAATTTGTGATTCTCATTCTCCATATATCCTGAAGTTAGTAATCTGGCTTTTTAAAGTTTTTCATTTTAATATCCTCTTATGTGGCAGGCAGACAGGCAGACAGAAAGAAAGGAAGAAAGAAACAATAAAACTCCATTTCAGTGGAGGTTTCTACTTAGTTGAGCATAGCTAATTAAAGATTTACTGCATTCAGGTAAAAAAGAAACCAAGGTTGTAGTGTAGAAGGGACAGAGGGTTGTTGTTTCCTGTATTCAATGATTTCAGAGTACTACTATTCTGGTTGGAAAAGCAAGGCATATTGAACTGCTTATCCCTAACTTACAGACCGTTTTGAAATACTGAGTAGGGAGAGCCTTAGAAGGAAAGCCAGCACATTGGTGAATGGAACCCCACAGGAAAAAAAAAAAAAATGGAACTCTAAAAACCGAATTCCAATGTTTATCCTGGAAGTTTTGAAACTGGACCCTGAGAAAGGCTAAACACCAGTAGCTGAAAATAAAACCAAGGAAGAAGGGGAGAGCAAAATCCCCGGGGACCACACGTAGCACCCACAGCTAATGAGTGGTACCAAAGTAATTGCCTTTTAAAGTTTTAAAACGTAACTCGGAAACAAGATATTGTAAACACAAATTCTCACACAAGCTTTGTTATCCTTGTTGCTGTTGTAGGGATGGTACAAGTAAAGGACGCAGCCTTTTTTGTCGGTGGCGGGAGAGCGTGCAAGCGGTTTACAGCCCGCTCCAGTTACCATGTTTGCAGAGGTCTACAGGAGCTCCAGGGCCAGTGTGGACTGCTCTCCTAAAGCCCTTAAAACTGCGCCCTGGCCTAGGATACCCAAACACTGTAGCTCTGGGGGCACCAACAAACCGCAGGATAAAATTCTGGAGATCTGAGGAAGAAAAAAGCGACAGCCAGGCAACTGCCGCACGCTTCTGACGTCCCAGTAAACCCCCACTCCCACCAGGCGCAGGCGCACTCCGAAGCCTAGAGAACCAATGGAAAACCCGAGTACTAAGCAGGTGCTAGAGAATTCTCACTAACCACGCCTGCGGAAGGCGCATTTAGAAGAGGGGCTGCTTGTGTGATTACTATCGTTTTTATCTTGATCGTCTGGAGTAGTGCGCTGGTTCATTTTTCAAGTCTCCTGTTGGAACTCACTTTGCCTACAGTTAAGAGTTGGGGATAGAACTTGATTAAAGTAAACAGGCTATCTAACAGGTCGCATCCTTTAAGCAGTCGGTCCTGACAGATATGAAAAATAAAATGGCATATTATAGCGAACATTTACAGTCTGCCAACTCATGTACATGAAAAAAATCACTTTAAAGAGTACTCTACCTTTTCCATACCATGTACTCCGTACGACCTAGAATACATTTTACTTTCCCATGCCAGCGACAATCGTACTTAACATTTATTAGCAAGGACCTTAAGGAAGGAGTAGCGCATGCGCGATCCGCCCCTAGGCTGCGGAGCACGTGAGAAGTTAGAGTGCCGACGTGCCCTGCGTTCTCCGGTTGTTTTGAACCAGGCTTCTGGGGTCTGGCCGGTGCCGCCATGGGGAAGGTGAATGTGGCCAAGCTGCGTTACATGAGCCGCGATGACTTCAGGGTCCTGACCGCGGTAAGAAGTTAGCCTTTACCCCTGTCCTTTCCCAGCGTGCGTCCAGTTCCTGGAAGTTTTCTGGGAGCAGAGCTCTGGGCGCTGGGACGCGGTGAATGCTGGAAGTGGGAAAAGACCTGAGAGCAAGATTTTTCAGTTTTTGTTCGGAGGCTTTTATCTTCCCCCAAATCCGGACAGCAAAGGACCCTCTTGTAATTATTTTCTTCCTTCCTGCTCCTTTTCTTGTGCTCCAGAGCCC
>PVJI01020411.1:0-29062 GCA_004026765.1 Micronycteris hirsuta | reverse complement strand
ATTCTGACTGGTGTGAGGTGGTATCTCATTGTGGTTTTAATTTGCATCTCTCTGATGGCTAATGATGTTGAGCATCTTTTCATATGAATCTGGGCCCTCTTTATGTCTTTTTTCGAGAAGTGTCTGTTCATGTCTATTGCCCATTTTTTAATTGGGTTTTTTGTCTTCCTGGAGTGGAGTCGTATGAGTTCTTTGTATACAAAAATAAGCAGATCTTAAGCTACAGCAAAACTGCACTAATTCTTAGGAACTGAGAGGGGCTTGTTTATGAGGCTTTTTTTTTTTTTTTTTGGTAATGTGTTTTACTCTTGATTTTTCAAATGTAGTATCTCTTATATCTAAGGTATAAGAATTAATAAATAAAGTGAAACATTAGTCAAATGTTTAGTAAGCCCAGTTCTATATTTTAAAAATATCATTACTAGAAAGGGAATTTTTGTTTACAAAAATTATTGGTAAAATGTTTGGCTGTAGATCTGAGGATAGCAAAGGAACTTACAACTAGGAAATACTATGCTTTGGTGGGATATTATGGCTGCCCCTTGAATTTTTTCATTTCGGTCTCCATTGCTATAGCAGGGTGCTTATCCAATAACTACTCAAAAAGAACAGATTAGCCCAGAATTTTTATTTCATTAAAACCCTTTAAAAACAATGATTTTAGTCTAAATTCTTGCTTTAATAACTTTAACAGATTTTAAAAAGTCACTTTAAATTCAGTAAAATATATCTAGACCATTTCAGAAAGACAAAATCTGAATCAGTATAACCTAAGTTAATATAGTTTCACTATACCTTGCATTATAATTCCTAATTAAAGATTTGATTATAAGTCATTGCTCATTCTCAGGATAAAGACAAGCTTCTATTTTCATTATATATTCACTGGTGGTTTCCACATTCTAACATTATTTAGGTTCAGAATCAGAAGTAGGTATATAGTTCTTCCTAAGTATGCTTAACATTTCATTTCTTTTCACTTGTTTGCATCACTGGAGAAACAGTTCTGTTTCGACATTGTTGCACTCTGTGGGAAATACATACCCTGCAGTATTTCCATATAGCAAGCCCCAACCCTGCTCTATATGAAAGTAAATGCAGTAAGTTCACATGACACACTCAAAGGGTTGCCTAACTTGAAAATTCCCTCCTACTATGTACTCTCATTGAAAAGCAAAACTGACCAAATATTCGTGAATGCCAGGTCTAAGACAAAAACAGTCAGTACTGGAAAAGGAAACTAGTATTGGGTTCCACTCCTTGAACTCCGCAGCGTATTAGCATCACCTGGGAGCTTTAAGAAGTCCCACTACCCAGGTTTCGCTCCATTTCAGTTACACCCTAATCTCCATGGGCGCAACCTGAACATCCATACGAGCATACCTCATGTTAATTGCTCTCACTTTATTGCTCTTTACATTCATATTTTCACAAATTGAAGGCAAGACCCTCCACCAGCCAAAAATATTACAACTCAGTTCATTGCAATACACACTTTATTGCGGTGGCCTAAAACCAGACCCATGATACCGCTAAGGTATGCCTGTAGTTTTTAGAGTAGTCCAGGTAATTCAATAAGCAGCTAAGACTGAGAACCCAAATCCTAGAACATTAAAAACTTTCAAAACAGCAACAGTCACAGCCACAGCAAACTCGAATGTCCAGAGGTAGTATAAGTAATAGCAGAAGGTAAAAGGAGCCACAGACATCACTCTGGATTAACAGGGCAGTGGGTGCTTTGTTTAAAAGAAAAAAAAAAAGATTTAGTATGCTAAATGAAGAACCACAATCCTTAAGACTTTGACACCTGTGCCTTTCATTGGAAATGAAATAATTAGAAGTTAGGCCACCTGTGTGTATTTTCCCCACCTCAAATGAGATCAAGGTTCAATTATTTAAAGACGAGAGTCCAAAGAATTAGAAGACACCAGAGATTAGCTTAAGCAGGTGGTTTACTGTTTTTCTTTCTTTGGTACTTAAACAACTTTCTACATATTACCCCGTGCCTTCTACAACAGGCCTATGTCACCGGGCAGCAACTGAACACGGTTTTTGTGGTGTTGAACTGTGTATCTGCTCATTCATTTAAGAAAGAAAGAAAGAAAGAAAGAAAGAAAGAAAGAAAGAAAGAAAGAAAGAAAGAAAGAAAGAAAGAAAGGTAAAAGGCCTATGGCCACAGTAAATGTTTAAGCATGTGCTATTCACTGATTTCAGACATTTCACGACCACATGCTTTTCAAAACTTCAATCGTTCCTAAAAGTCCATTTAGGCACCGATATCACTGTTATTTATTTATATTTTGGTTTTTGTGAAAGGTGGGGACCAGAAGAAGCCTGGAAATGTGTGCTACACCTGAACCCCAGTGAAGGAGCTTCTTATTTTGAAGATGGGGTGACCCCCCCAGTCTTCCCCAGAAACAGCAGGTTGGGAGGCATCCTTAGCATCAGCGGATGGGTTTCAGGGGTGTACAACCTTTTGGCATCTCTGAACCACACTGGAAGAAGAAGAATTGTCTTGGGCCACCCATTAAATACATTACAACATACAATCACACAAAAAAAGTCTCCTAATGTTTTAAGTGAATTTACGATTTTGTGTTGGGCTGCATTCACAGCCATCCTGGGCTGCATGCGGTCCATGGGCTGCAGGTTGGACACCCCAGCTTATATAATCCTTTCAGTTCCCACTTTTAACTCTGTAAATGGCAACAATCTGATTTGGCTTAAGGTGTAATCAAGAAATATTTAAGTGGGTGGGGGGGAAACTCCAAGGAAAGACAGTGGCTTAGGGGAGAAGGGTGAGGCTTTTGCAGGTCCCTCTCCCCCTCCTCACCGCTCCAGTGTTCCTGGTCTTCATTCCTTCCTCCTCTTCCCCTTCTGGTTCTCCAACCTGGAGTCCCAAGAACCAACATCTGGTTCTCTACATGTACAGCCACCACACTGCAGGGCTTTTGATAAGTCTTCAGACTTCCGTGGGTCTCATTTTCCTGTCTGGGAACTCAGGGGTCAATTCAGCTCTTCTAACTGGCTGGCTAGGGTTTGGTCTGGAGGGCTAAGAAGGGATGAGGGCACTTTAGTTTGTATGAAATTACTTTAGTCAGTAAGCCGTTTTACTAAACTTGTTACTTGCAATAATCAGTAGTGACATTAGACTTTGAGTGAACTTGAGCCCTAGCTTTCTACCTTTGCATATGCTTAACTGTGACTGAAAGTGCCAACTCGTTTCTTCCTTTCCCCATCTCATCTCAAGCCTTCGTTTCCTGTAACAGAAACCAAGAAGGGGTAGAAATTTTACTATGAACTTTTTGAGTTGGTATAAAACGCTGGGCATCAGGATACCTTGTGTGGTTTAAGGTGCCTTTGGTGTGGTGTTGGGCTTTGCCCCTGAGGTGAGGCTCGGGTCAGTTTGCGCTGCCTGTCTTAAAATTCTGCTGAAAACGACTGGGGTCTGGTTCTGTAGCTTGCTTAAAAAATCTTCTTAAACTAACCCTGGCTGGTATAGCTCAGGGGATTGAGCGCGGGCTGGGAACCAAAGGGTCCTGGTTTGATTCCCCGTCAGGGCACATGCATGGGTTGCAGGCCAGGTCCCCAGTGGGGGCCATGTGAGAGGCAACCATACATTGCTGTTTCTCTCCCTCTCTTTCTCCCTCCCTTCCCCTCTCTCTAAAACTAAATAAATAAAATCTTTAAAAAAATCTTTTTAAACTAAACTTGGTGTATTTTCTGTTAAAAGACAACAATAGAGTGTAGTTGTTTTGGTTTGGGTTAAAAAGCACTGAGTGATAACACATATTCCATCTTTTTATCTGTGTTCAGTTCTCTTTTCAGTTAATGCAATTTTCGTTAATCCAAATTAATCTAGTTGAAAAAAGCAGCCTGTCATCACCCAAGAAACAAACATTTTAATAGAATCAATCAGTGGCCACTATAATTATAAATTCTGGAGCCCCAAGTTAAGCTGACGAAAAGTCTTCCCTTTCCTCCCCACCTGCTCCTTCCCCATTTTTTTAAATTGAGATATAATTGGCATATAACATCATATTACTTTCAGGTGTGCAAAACGATTTGATGTCTGTATATATTGCAAAATGATCATCACAAAAGGTCTAGTTAACATCCATCACCACATAGAATTACAATTTTTTTCTCATGATGAAAACTTGTAAATCTACTTATAGCAACTGTCAAATATGCAATACAGTATCATTAACGTTAGCTACCGTGCTGAACGTTTCCTCTCCGTGACTTATTTCTTTCATCTTATGACTTACTCGGTTTAACCCCTGTACCCATCCCCCTGACCTCTCGCCCTGGGTGAGCACCACTCTGTCCTCTGTATCTAGGAGTTTGTTTTGTTTTGTGTTTTAGATTCCACATGTAAGTGAGATCATACAGAATTTGTCTTTCTTTGTCTGACTTATTTCACTTAGCATAATGCCTGCAGGATCCATCTATCACAAATTATAAGATTTCATTATTCTTTTTTATGGCTGAATAATATTCTAACACATACACACACCACATTTTCTTTATCCGCTCATCCGCTGATGGACATGTAGGTTGCTTCCACAGCTTTGCTATTATAAATAAAGCTTAAATAAACACGAGGGGACATGTTCTTTTTGAATTAGTGTTTTTATTTTCTTCGATAAAATCCCAGAAGTATAATTGCTGGATCATATGATATTTCCATTATTAATTTTGGGAAATCTCCATACCATTTTCCATTGTGGCTGGAATTCACATTCACAGCAACAGTGCATAAGTGTTCCCCTTTCTCCACATCCTCACCAACACTTATTTCTTGTCTTTTTGATGATAGGTATTAGAACAGGTGTAAGGTGATATCTCGTTGTGTTTGGGTTTGCACTTCCCAGATCACGGGGATGCGGAGCATCCTTCCCCACAGCAGTCTCTTAATATCCTTTTATTTCTGTGGTATCGGTTATAATGTGTTCTCCTTTATTTCTAATTTTATTTGAGTACTCTCTCTTTTTTCTTGGTGAGTCTAGCTAAAGGTTTGCCAATTTTGTTTATCTTTAAAAAAAACAGCTCTTGGTTTCATTTATTTTTTTCCTATTGTCTTTATAGGCTCTGGGGTTTGAAAACTACTGATCTTTAAGTTGTATGCCACACTCTGGGACAAACATTCTGTGAAGTTAGTGTGCAGATATTAACAGCATTAATGTGTGTATTTCCTCTCAAACCCTAAATTTATCTGTTAATAATCATTTATCTAGTACTTCACTAGATCTTGCTGTGATGGGTGTCCAGCTAATAAATCGCATCATATTAAACTCCTTTTAAAACCTACCTTTCAGCTAATGGAGTTATAATTCATCCTGCCTAATTCAGCTATGTTTTTGAGGGTTGGGACTGGATGGATTTTTTAAAATCCACATATTCTTCTTTTCAGCCTTCTCATTCAGTGGTAAATTTGCTATCAAAATTTCTATTGCAGCTGGTCCCAGCCTCGACACACAGGTAATAAAAAATTCCCAAGTAAAAGAAATGTCCTAAGTATTCTCATTCCTAGCTGCAATCCTTTGCAGGTAAACTCAGGAAAGTCAAGATCTAAATTCCAGTTTCAGAGTCAACATGCATTGCACGAATCACTTCAAGATTGAGGTGGAAACATCAATATTTCTGCTATTGGGCTGGCCAAAAAGTTTGTTTAGTTATTTCCACACCATGACTCCAGTAGTGCTTAGTTGTCTTTAACTCCATTCGAAGCAATTTTGTTAAATTGTAATGTGCCAGCTGTCATATCAGCGTGCATTTAAAAAAATATCAAAAATTGGTAAATTTTTGTGCAGCCATTTTAATATTGAAGATGGAAGAAAATAACACAACATTTTCAGTATATTATGCTTTATTCTTTCAACAAAGGTAAAACCACAACTGTGCAGTGTATGGAGAAGGTGCTTTGACTGATCTAATGTGTCAAAAGTGGTTTGTGAAATTTCTTGGTACTATTGACATTTTGGCCAAATAATTCTTTGCTGTGGCGCTGTGTTACGAATTGAAAGATGTTTAGCAGCACCTCTGGACTCTACCCACTAGAAGCCAATAGTGAGAGGTTGCCGACAAATCAATAAAGTTATTGATTAAAATGAAAAAATGTGTCTTTTAATTTACGGAAAAAGCTAAACAGACTTTTTGGCCAATCCAACACTTCGACTGAAAACAGAAACTAATGGTCATGGTTCCCAAACTTGTCCCCATTAGAATCACTTGTCAAAATTCCAAAGCCAATGCCACACCCCAGACAGATTAATCACACTTTCTTAGAACTGGTCACAAGAATTTGTAATTTTTGAAGCTCCCAGGTGATCCTAAAGTGAGGGCAAAACTTGGGAACCACTGACTAATGGCATCCGCAGAATTTGTTTTAATTTATTTGGGTCAATTGCTTGATTTTCTATCCACATGTTGAAAATATTATTCTATGTCCCTTTAGTAAAGGGCAATTCCCTAATAATGAAAATATGTTTTATGCTCAACCTATGGGAACAAGTAAGGCTAAATGGGTCTCTGTGGTTACTTTATTTGAATGTTGAATTATAATTGAAAGTGAAATTTCTTTTTATGAAAGCCAGGAAAAATCAAGCTATCTGCCAAGGTCTTCTCAAAGCCATCTAATCAGTATGCAATACAAACAGCAAAATATAATTTTAAAAGAGAAGAAATGATTTTAAAATATTTTAACGCTTTGTGGTTAATTCCTGTTTTTTATTTAAGGTCATATTTATGTAATATAATAATTATCTAAATCTAGAAACAATGACAAAGATGTAAATATGGAAGCAATTTTGTCTAAACTTTAATTGAATTGGTTTTATTACTTACTTAATTCTTTGTAATAACTCTTTGTTAAGAGCTCTTATTTAATGTACTTACATAGTTCTGTTGTAGAAAAAGTTATGCAGTTATTAAGCCTCATATTTATGCATTTTATAAATATTATGAAGGCACATCCATTCAGGGGAGACAGCACAGGATTTTAATGATTCATTCAACAAGTCCTTAATGAGCAAACACTATAGGTAAACCCAGAACTGAGTGCTATGGATAGAAGATGAAAAAGATCACTGTACTCATGAAGTTTACAGTTTAATAGGGAATATAACCATTTAATACATAAACATAGAAATAGTTTATTAGCTTTGGAGGAAGAGCTACGTAAAAGAATGTGTGAGAAGGCATAAAACATCCATCTTGACCTGGACTTAAGGGTGGGTCAGGGAAGATTTTCCTTAGAAGGTAAGCTGAGACATCATGAGACAAATTGGCATTAGGCGGAAATGGGAGTGACTCCAGTAAAGTGATTTCATTTGTCTCCATTTCAGTTTCTCTCACCCAAGTTTGCAATTCAGTAAAAAGGGTTTCTCAAAAGTATCTGCAAATGTGTACACCCCAACACCTTAAAAAACTGACGTTACCATTGCTATCACCATTGATATAAAGTAGGCTTTGGGATCAAAGCATTCGGATCCCCGCCGTCACTCTGCTACTTCCTAGCTATGTGATAGTAGGGATACCAGTTAAGGATTCTCAGCACTCCTTGTCTTATTACCTTGCTGTTATAGTGACCATTTATATATACCTGCTAGGGTTGTTGAAAGAATCCCATGAAATGATAGATTTACCCAAGCTCAAGTACTAGTGTATGAGTCCTCAACCAATATTTTCTTTCCACATACCCCCTATTCTGTTAGCAGTAAAGCATTTTGTTTAAAGGATATATAGCAGTCGGTTTTAAAATTAGATGTATAATGTCAATCACAATGGAAGAGCTTTAAAAATCACAGATGCATAGGGCCGATCCCAAGAGATTTTGATTCAGTACATCTTAAAAGGGGCCCAGGTATCTACCTGTATTTAAGTCTCCCCAGTATTTCAGATGGTGAGCTGAGTTTAGGAACCACTTATCTAAGAAAGACATAAAATTATTATCCTTTTGAAATATAATCAGGAGCATATGTAGAACCAAAATTCAATACGTTGGCTTCTTCTTGAACCTAAACTGGCATTAAAAAATCCCTTCCTGATGGCACAGGACATACGACCATCATGGTGTAATTTTAGCATCCTGTATTAACAAGTGGACTGAAATAGTTCTCACACAAGGACACACTGAAAGCCCATCCACGTTGGAATCAATGCACAGTGGCGGCACAACGACCACTTGTTGAGTCCTTACTTTGTGCCAGGCAGTATCCTAAGACCGAAAACCATGCAAAACGTCAGCCCTGACTCCCAAGCTCTACCTCAGTGCCTTGAGCTCATCATCATTTACTGAGCTCTCAGTAAAACAGCCCCTTAAACACCAAATTTAGGTACACTTCTTGTGTGTGTGTCTCAGCTATCTTTAGCTCTTTAGGATGAATCCATGATATAATTATGCCAGACTTTTTATTTTCTTCTTCTGGAAGTTCAAACCACTTAGCCCTCATTTGTTAATAAATAGCAAATGGTAACCATAAATGCAGTTGACACTACGGAAGGTATAATTTGAAGGATGGACTTAAAGGAAAGGCAACTATAATCAGAATGAAAAAACAACATTTATGAAACACAGTATACTTTGTGTATAGGTGACTTGGTAACTAGCCTTAAATGTAAAAATTTTATCATAATGTAGTTTGTAATATATTAATGTGCAGAAAGTATTCTCTTGAATGAGAGAGAGAATAGCATGAAAGTTTAACAGTGACTTCAGTGGATTAATTACCAGGTAAGTTTGCTTTAAACTCTCTCTAATCAAAAAAGAGACCATATTTTTTTTTTACTTTAAAACAGCTTACTTTCATAATTTTATTAATTTAATCTTCACTTCTTTTCTTTTTCATTTAAACACACAAGCAAGACCACAGGGCATTACCTGTCAAATATAGTGTTAAATGAAATTACATAAAAAGAAGTTCCTCCATTAAGAAACTTGAGGTGCTGAATTTTTCCAAATCACTGGATAAATCTTTAGCATATTTTTAAGTAGCTGTTAAATAACATAAGGGGCACAGAAGCTTTAATGGTTGAATACCCAGCCCTATTAGTAGTGGTTAACAGTCTGAATTCTGAAGAATATCCTTTTTCAAATTCTGGCTCCCTCACTTAGTAGGAACGTGACCTCAGGTAAACAAAACACCTTAAGCTTTCTTTGCACCAATTCCCTCATGCATAAAATAGGGGTAATAAACTTACCTACATCATGGAGTCCTTGTGAGACTGGGCAGCTGCATCTATGCAGAACACTTAAAGTGGCCTCTGGTACCTGGAAGGTGCTCGGAAAAACTATACTCATGATCATTTTCTGCCAATAGCATTGCTTACTTGGGAGAAAGTTTTATTTGCAAAGTCCCCAATTGCAAAAGGGAAAGTAAAAACAGTGAATTCTTACTGGGTGCCTTTACATTTTCATTTAAATGCTAACAGTCTGAATTCACGGGCACCCCACAGTTTCATGCCCTATTTTTAATCAGAGCAGTGGTCGGTTTCCAGCCTGGGCACACAGAGGCAGAATTTGGGAGGGGGAAGAAGCAAAGGAAGGAGGAAGGTAAAGCTTGAGGTGTGTATTAAAGTTAAAAAAAATTAAATCTTAATGGCTTATGACAATTACAGTTGATTTCTTACTCCTAAATGGAGAGTGGAGGTGGGGGCAGGGCTCAGGGGGGGTATCTGTATTATTTAGAGACCCAGTCTGGGAGAGGCTCTGCCACCTAACTGGAGGGTTGTCATCATCTCCCTGGAGACCACAGAAGGGGAGAAGGTACTGCAATGTCTCCAGGGTCACATCCCCTGGGCCATGCTCAGTCAGGTGAGACCGCTCCACACAGAAAGGAAGTCTGGGAAATGTGCTCGGGAAGATGGAAGAATTGGTTTGGCGAATAGCTAACAGTTTCGGCCACAAGATCTGAAAGTACAGGTCTGGGACGCTGCAGCTGCAAAAGTTTAGGTAATCGGAATTAACAAAGCCTTATGGAAAGTGTAAGGGAAAGTGATGAGAAGAGATTGATGAAAACTAGGAAAGTAGGAATAGGGTTCCTTAAAGGGAGAGCGATGGTATGAGCAGCAAGGAGAAAGCTGTTGGGTAAAACGTGTTAATACAAGAAAAACATTAGTCAGTTTCTTAATTTTTCCCAGCTTTAGAGAGGTGGAAGTTTTAGCCTTGTTTGTTTTAAACATTTTCTGCAATATGTCAGTGAAGTGTCAGGATATAACAGCATTCAGTGCTTCCTGACCAAGAAGACAAAGTCGATAATACAACTGTGAATTGCACAGAGCTCTCCAAATAAAGACTTTCCATTCTCTTTCTTGTCTCTAGCTTTCTGTTTAAATTGGCTCTAAAATTCAATCCTCCTACCTGTACTAGAACCCAAGCTGTCTGATATGGTTAAGTATAGTGTTAGGAAGAAGAAGGAGAGATTTTTTTTTTTTTTTTAACCAAAAGATATATCTAAACTAAAGGCCATGTCCTGCTATGGTGCCTTATGTATTTGAGTGATTGACACACCATGCCAAACACGTCACAATATATAAATAAGTAAGGAGGCAGAAGACCATCGCAAAGTATCTATTATAACAGAATTATAGTTTCTTTCGTCTACTCTACATTCCTTTTAGATACTTAGATATCTTAAAGTATTTGTTTTAGTATGTTTTGCTTTGTTGTAATCTTACCACAATTTGCACAAATATCCCCATTTCTCCTTCATTCATTTATTTCTTCATTCAACAAATACTTGCTGTAGGTCTTCTCTGTAGTAGATGCTGTTCTCTCAGTATTCCTTGAATGGAAAAGAATTTGATCAGTAAGAAAAAAGTATTTTTTTAAGTTTGGTTTTTGGAAAATTCTGGAAGGAGTGACTGTGCACTGCCAGTAAGTTACCTAATGAGGAGTGTAACTTCCCGAGTGAGGTGAAATAAGATATCTGCTTTATGTGTCAAAAGGTATATGAGGAAAACCCACATTTTAGTCCTTCTTTTAGATTTACTACTATAAGAATATAGAAAACTAATAAATAATGAAAAGAAAAAATGAACCAGTTCCCATACTCCTCCCTTTTAGATTCTGCTACAATATCTAGACTTGGATATTTGTTATTATTGGGTATGTTCTAGAATATGCTTCTTTTAATCATTCTAGCATGAAGAATTATGAACATTTTCCAGATTAATTGGAGAATTGCAGAATATTTTCAGGACATAGCATATCTTATCTAAACAGTTTTTTTCTTCCTGGACAAAATTTATTTTTAATTTGTGCTACTACAATGTCACAGTAGGCAGATTTTTGTATGCACTGATGATTCTGTCCTGGAAACAAATTTCTATAAGTTAAACTGCTGTATGAGAGAGTTCCCATGTTTCAAAAAGACCTGAAAATGGCCTTTCATAAAGGTAATGTCAATTGCAGTTCCTACTGGCAGTGATTCAGAGTGCTCGATTTTCCACACCTACACCAAGACTACTATCATCTGCTTTTAATTTGAACTTCAGAGCATCACAGATATATGAAATACTTCAATAGTAGAGACTCTTCCTAAAAGTAATTTTTCCCATCAGGATCAAGCTAGTGTGAAACACTGGGAAGTGTAACATGGTGTTATCCTGCTCAGACACACTTCATGTCTGCTTTCAATTATACTTTTTAAACACAATTTGTGTAATAGTCATAACTGCAGGAGGTCAGTTGTCACTGGCCTTCAATGAAGTTTTACGTGAATTGATATTTAGAGACTGTCATATTTTAATTTATAATTTTTTGACAAAAAATAGTCACCATGATTTGTGATAGCTGTGTATTACATAAGTCAAAAACAAAATTGTCTCAAATATAATTCCCTTAACTGCAATTCCACCTGCTGTGGCTACTCTTGCTGAAAATAAATAATACCCTTACTTTATAGCACTTTTGGCAAAATATTGCCATGGCTTATGGAGACAGTCTAGTAAGCTTTTGACATAAAATATGTCTCAATCATATTGTCAACTTTATCACCACCTAGCATGGTAACTGTTGCAGAAAATCAAGAGTTTTTTATCTTTTTTGTTTCCTGGACATCAAATTAAACTACAAAAAATTTGAAAAGTCCTTCTCTCAGGTATCCCATACTCTAGCCACAGTGGATTATTCACTCCCCCTTTTTTATATAGTATGTATTTTTATTTTTATAGCTTTGTAATTTGGCTCACATTACTTCCTCCATTTCGAATACTCTTTCATTTCTACCTGTCAACTCCTCATCCTTCAAAACTAATATGTGGTAGAGGTAATATGTGGTGACTGATTCTACACACAACTTCTTGTAGAACTACTGAAGTTCCTATTAAAGCTATGCTGGTTGTAGTCCGCCGTGTTTATATTTTCAAGTCCAGGTAGCCAATCTAGCCAATTTGACTAGAGGTGAACCTCTGATCAAAGCTGAGGCAATCAGGACCTTTGCCCAGAAATTCTAATAGAGTTTCTGAGAGGCTAAGCAGTTTGCTGAGCGGAGCTGAGCCTGACAGTCATTTAAACTGAGGACAGAATTTATGCCACCATGGCAAGCCATAGACATTTGTAAATCTCAGTAGAACAGAAATCATTAGCAAGCTAATGAAATAGTCTGCAGAATGGTTTCCACACTGATTTTCATGAGTGCTGGCATTACAATTCATGTATCCTATTCATTTTCTCTGGTTTAAACGGTTTCTCTCCCTTGAGAAGAAAATGGTTTCAATACCACAGCTTCCCTGAAGCTTTCTGAGAGCACCTATAGGCTGATTTCACTACTTTTTGATCTGTGGTGTGTGTGTATATATAATATTTTATATATAATATATAAATGTGGTCTGTGTATAATAATTTATATGCATTTTAAAATATATTTTAAAATATACAATATTTCATTGTCCAATAGTAAAGACCTACTATTGGGCAGTAATTGAGTGCTTCCGGTGAGCTAGACATCGTGCTAAGTAGCATGATAGTGCTTGTATTATTCTCACACCTACACTCTAAGGTTGGTGTTCTCCTTGTATTATCAATGACGTTCTATCTTTTGTCCAACATCATGTAGGTAAAAACCGTGGGAGCCACAGTGACATGCCAAGTCTATCTGATTCCAGAGAGTGTGTCTCTAACCACTATACAAACCAAACCGCAGCACTCAAAGTTGTTTACCATTTTGCTAAGCAGTGAACTTCTTGATGCTCAAATAGCTAACATAATTTTAAATGTGTGCATGATTTTAAATGCCAGCATAGTGCATATTTCACATGACAGGCTTAATCAATGTCTAGTGAATTAAAATTCCATAGCATTATACAGATTGCAGTCTCAGGTTATTGATATGATTGACTCTTTCTAAGCAGTTGTCATTAGAACAAACACGTTAAGGCCCAAGTATATATACACATTTGTACAAACATCAGATTCATAAATTATGTAGATTATTTGTTTTCTGCATTTTGGTACTATACTCAAAGCAGTTATTTTAGATATATGAAAATTATAATCCAAAAAATCAATGGAACATATTTTATAGACCAAACAGTAGCCTTGCCTATTTTTCTTTAAGACTATACAAGCAAGTTGGTAGCACGAAAAGTTAGATAATTTATACAGTTTAAAAAAAAAGGGAAAATTGAGTGATTTCACCTGAAATTTCCGTAAGGGGCAATGCATGCTAATTTGATTATGCAGTTAGAAATACTAAATCTGATACAATATAACAGTATAATTGTTACTAATTCCATGATTGAATTGGTATAATGTGATTTACCGTGGGAAAAAATTCATAAAGTGTTCTGATATGAATAACCATACTTAGGCAGTAAATCTGCTTTTTTTTTAAAAACAATATATCTCCATCCCCATTTTTATCAATAGGTTTCACGTTAAACAACATTTGAAATATGTAAGTCTTCTAGCAAAGCAAGAAAAAGGATTGGAGGAATGACTTGTTTGTGAATTTATTTAATAATTATTTTAAAATCAAAGGAATCGGGGAAAGTCTCCATTTAACTGAATGCCAGAGATGACTGTTTACTGTGAAATGGTTAGGATAAGTCTGCATTTCCCTCTTCCTCCTTTGACACAGTTTAGCAAGAGTTTAGCACCACCAGACCAGTGACGAGCAGGCCTCTGGACGGCTGGCCCAGGCCACTCCTTACAAGTAGCTACAGAAAGCATGCTTTTTGATTGTTGGATGTCGCTTCAGAAGTCAGCCATTATCTTATCCTAGAAGAACACTGGCGCAAGAACAACAACATAAAAATTCAGTAGTCATGGCACGATATTTGTTATAGCAAAAACACTGAAAACAATTTAACTGTCTCTCGATAATCACTTTTAAGGAAATTATGGTATAGCTATTCCAACATACTGTACTCTCAAAGCAACCAGTTAAAGGCAGCCATTTAAAAAGAATGAGGCACCTTGCTATATATGACATAGAATGTGACCTGCAAGACACATAAAGTTAAAAAAAAAAGTGGGGAGAAGATGCAGGGCAGCATGTACAGTGCCTAAAATTTGATCAAATACCTTATGAATGCATTCCCAGGTACAGGTTTTCCATTCATACAAATTGTTTAAAAGTAAAATCATACACATATTTTAGGCAGCCACTATCTAAAATGTTGGAGATTCCTTAAATGATTCTTTTGAATTTTTGCTGTATCTGACTTCCATCTCCCAGCCCCCATAACTAGCTAAGCTGATAAAGTATCTACAGTTTTCTTAATAGTCTCTTTCCACCTTTATAAATGTGCAGAACTGAATTTCTTTTATCTCTCCCTAACTTCAAAGTTGGACAGGAAGAAGAGGTGTCCCTCCTTGCTCAGTTTCTCATCCTCCCACCCCCATCATGGGGTGGGAAGCAAACAGGCCTAGAACTCTGATTGATGTGCTGAGCCGTGCAGAGACGGAGCATATCTGACCAAAGTCGGTTCCTGTCAAAAGGAAGGGATTCCCTAACCAAGCCCTTTAAATGTTCCCTCCTTTTGCCTCTTAGACAGAGGCCTGCCTTTCTTCTTTTTGAAGAAAGGGTTTCCTGTTTCCTCTCCTCTATTGTGTTTTATTGGAGATGGCAGGCCTTAGAATTGGCCTTCCTGGCACTTCAGAAAAGAAGCACATGTAGAAAAAGAAAGTTTCTCTAGGGTGAGGAAGCTGAAACTTCCAGACAAAAGGAATATAACAGCAGACATCCTGCCAGTCAGTCCCCTTCTCAGTGAAGAAGCAACCGACACCCGTGGCCCTTTTGGCCGAGCCCCTTGAAATTGAACCACTTCCAGGAATACCAGAACAACAGACATCCTGAGACAGCTGCCTTATTTAAGGAAACGTGTTGATCAGTGCCCTAAACCCAGCATTTTGTGGTTTTGATGTAGACTTCAGTATATCAGAGAATAAGTGTAAATCGAGACAGTTGCTTTTCCCTTCCCCAGGGTTAGATTTGCCAATATCAAAGTTGGCAGGTAAAAATGCAAAGCCAGTTTGATTTCATTTCTGCGGGCTTTCCTTTAAACAATATACCCATAGCCCTATCCTAATCAACAGAATACAGGTTAAGCAAAAATGGAAATATTCAACTCACCTAGCAAGAGATGAAAAGGAGATCATGAAAGAGGATTTGTGGTTTTTATTTAATAATTATTTGAAAATCAAAGTAATTAGAACTAGTCTTCCTGGCACGAACCTGTATTTAAGATACTTCAAATTCACTTAACTTGGTACAAATCTGCATATACTCGTTAACTGCATTTCTACATATACACACCCTCTTCCTGCTAACCATCAAGTCCTTTGCTCTGGTGTGGCTTTTGTTGGAAATGTCCTTTGTTGCCCAGTGGTTATTAACCATTTGGATAGATATTATTAATTTATTGGAAACTATTTTTGAAAGTAGTAATGTAAGAATCAGTCTTATACGCCATCATCATTGGAGATTGTCAAGGAAGAATATATTTATCTTTAAAATTACTCAAAAATTGATCAATATTGGCTTATATTTAGATCATCTTTCTCTAATCATCTTCCAACATGTCACATTTCTATCCCTGTACAACACACACAAACACATGCCCTTAAGGTCACAATATCAAAATTTATCTATACTTGTAACATATCATGGTATTAAGTGTAAAATTTTATTTCAAGGACTACCTCAGTGTGTGTGTGTGTGTGTATGGCACTGAGATAGTACATTTCAGAAAATAAGCTAGTATTTTTATGTTAAATTTTAAATATCTATCATTTGTCATTCCAAAAGCTCCTTGCAGTCTAGTTTCTAGAATTAAAAGGGGAAAGGGTTATGCATTTTGGAAGTATACGCTAAAATTATTTATTATAGTCTAATATAGAATATATATCAGAGTAAAGGTAACAATCAGTGTGTACAAAAATTTACATAACAAGAGGAACAGTAGACAATGCAGCACCTTTAGAAAAAATAAAAGTTTCGTTGCATTTACAGGTAAGTGCCACACTGAGAATTTACAACACAGTAATTTACTGCAATCGATGGCAGGCGAGTTCCATAAAGAAACAAAGCTCTTACACTCCGATTTTCAGAAGGTATTATTGGAATGCTTAACTGTAACCACAGACTTTGTGCATCCTTAAGGATTGAGCTGGCGAAAGTCACAAAAGGTTCTCATCACATATATAATATAAAGGAGTCCCCTGTGTGTGGACAGCTGGCTTAGTGTCTCTGGCAGGTGTGAAGCCTAGAGGAGTTGCTGGCTTGATGGTGATCTTTCTGTAGCCGGCATGACAGACCTTCTCCACAGTAACAGCGCTGGAATATCTCCAGCCCGTGAGAGCCTTTCCTCCTGTGCTTGGTGCACACTTGACCTTCTTTGAGGACAGGTTTACAGATTTTAGACCAGAAGTGTCTAGCACAACACAAGCCTGTAGCACAATCTGATGATCGGAGGCAGACAGAACCTTCTTGTCCTAGAAAAAAAAAAAAAAAAAGAGAGAGAGAGAGAGAATAAGAACGTTGTCACAGCTAAACCTGAATTATTTCATTAAGATCATCGAAAAGACACTTCTTCTGTGCTAAGAAAAAAGAATGAGTCTTTGGGTCCCTAAGCCTACCTTTGGTATGATAAATTTTTGAAGACAGCGTAGTTCTTCTGGAGTACCCATCCAGGGTGCTGTGATCATTACTGAAGCTTTCAATAACGGTTTCCTCGATTTCCCCTCGATGGAAATGACTGTGCTCAGAAGGCATGCATATCCCTGAGGAAGCAGGAGATGGTGATTAACTCCCGGGCTGTAATGTGTTACTACTCACAGCTGTGACAGTGGCAGTCTGTTATGCCTGAACCAACTTGTGAGCGCTTATTACAGTGACATGATTTTAAACCCAAGCCAAACTTCCTCCTTAGTGTTAGTGCAAAACTCCCCAGATGGACAGAAGTGCCACTGTGTATTCTATGCAGTCATACGTAACATACCCAATATAACCATTTAAAATACTTTCCTACCAACTCAGATAGTAACAGTGGTATTTCTGCCCATTTTAATATCACCCATGAAGTAAAAAGAAAATTGGTCACTTAAAAAAGTTTTAAAAAATAACTTCTCTGCCCTTTGTGCTGTAGGAGTACAGCCAGACTAAGTTAAGCAAATGCAATACCATCTCCCTGGAAGATTGCAATCTCACCCACCAGTTACTTTACTGTGTAATTGCTATATCACGAAGATCTAGTTAGTTCATCCCGGAGTATTACTGGGTCCGAAGGAGGATTGCTACCCTTACGTTTATTTCTGGAGTCTTCTTTGGCTGCCTGAGTCTACGTCTTTGAAACATTAAATTTGAGTGGATCTGTGGTTGTGGGGAAGAGTACTTATTTTAAGGTAGCAGGAGGTGAAGGTAGGGGAAAGGATGGAGAAGCCAGGATGGAGGATAGCAAGATCGCCCTTAAGAATGGCCAGCACAGATAAATCGCTGTCTTCTGGCTGACAAGAGTTTCAACGGGGATCATGAGGGAGAAGCCAGACTGGCAGAGCCGTGAGAGGCACTGTAAGAAAAATGGACAGGGCAGGTAAATGTCAACGGTGTTTGCTTCGGTTTCCTTGTATCATCCCGCCTCCCTCCCCGTCTTCTTTCTCAAATGACATCAAGGCTGTCCCAGACCAATGTTTACGGAGGCGTCCACTCTGAGATGAGCCATCATGTTAAATCATTGAGGGGCACAGAGGAAAATAAAGAGCTCCAAGACCTCTGTACTTTTCTCTCCTCTGAGATAAGCACGTTAACAGGACGGTTTAACGGAAGCGGAGCTTGCAGACTGAATACCCATTTGCAGGTGGCGCTGCAGCATTCTCAGAGCAGACAATCCTGTTTCTTTCCCAGCCGCAGGCGAGCAAAGGGGTGCCAGTAGAAGTCCAAAGGGAGCTAAGGAACTCACCGTTTTTGCAGTAATTGCCTGGGCAGCACATAGCGTGACGCATGCAGCGTTTTCGGCGCTTCCTGCAGGCCAGGCAGATCTGCGCCCCGGTGCCCCCGCTGCGGGTGGGACTCGCGCAGTACTCATCAGTGCTGCACTCCTCATCCTCCGCGCATGGATACGGCTGCGGGAAGGGGGCCGGGAGACGATGAGGCACCTAGGCACCCAGGTACCCACATTCTTGGACCCGGATGCTCATCACAGTCCTTTTCTGCCCACCTGTCTAAAAGTTATTACTGCCCACTGCTCCCAAATGCAGTTTCCAAATTCTCCCTGAAACGTACACACTCAGCACGTTCTACACCCTTCTGCTCAGATGACACCTCTTCAGGGTCACAGCGTTCCCAGATTCCCAAGACCCTTCTCACCTGGTAGTTGTCAATGGTCTGGTACTTGTTGCCTCCATCATACAGAATTCCAGGAGCCACGCTGACTGGTGAGCCTGGGTGCCCGGCAGCGCCTCCCAGCGGTGGGGGCAGGTTCTTGATGGCGTTGGAATTGAGAACGGAGTTCAAGGTGGCGCTCACTTCCAGCAGAGGGTGGCTGCAAAGAGCTGCGGCTACCAGGGCGACCAAGACCCGGGCAGCCCCTACTGCGCCCAGGGCCTTCATCTCAAAAACTCAAGAGAGAGAAAGAAAAAGAAGGGAGGAATATTACTTTGCAAGCCTCGTCCCCAGGAAGCCGTGCTGGTGCGGCTGCAGATCAGGCTCCCGGGAGTCTCCAGCTGTCCCACAGTCCAGACTGCGGGGCGCACGGAGCTCTGCGCCACCGCCACCACGGCTGCCTTTATACCTCAGGCTCTGAGCATTCCGGCCCCTGCGGGGGAGACAACAAAGCCGGGATGGGATTTCAAAGCTTTGGGAGGGGCTGGGAGGGGGTGTGTTTGTGTACAAGAAGGGGGGCCTTTGACACTCTTCACCCCGCCCCTTGCCCAGTAGTTCTGGACCAGCTCACCTTCGGGGTGATCGTAATCAGTGAGCATTAGAGCAGATGACTTTAATAAATGCAGGAGGGAGGAGGAGCTTCGGGAACTCGGGTGCCCTTGCTTTGCAGTAGAGGTTGGGTTATCAGAATCTGAAATAATTTTCAGAACGTAATAGTGATGCTCTCTGCAAAAGTACTTTTCTCCTCTCTCCCTTATGCCAATACTGATTTATTTTGCACAGAAACAATATTTAGTATCAAATACAATCTGATCAGTAATTCAAAGTCTCAATCAAAACATCTCAGCTAGAAGGGCCAGGTGGCCAGTGCAAGTTGCTGATTAACCCTTTAGAGTCACGGTTTGCAGATTTGGGGTAAGTTCCTTGGCTTTGAGTTCATTGAACTCCTCCCCCTTTCCTTTTTTTCCCCCGCTCCCCCTCCCCACCCTGTGCGCCACAGCTAGAAAAATGTGCAAATAGAAGGGAATTTGCATATCAAACGATGGTTTAAATGGAAGGAGTAATTCTCTTTTGATGGGAAGTTTAGAGCAGGAGGCGAGAGACTGGCTTTTGGAAATTAGATCATGGGTGGAGGGAAGAGGGAAATAGCCATCCGATAATCAAACTATTTAATGTAGTTCTTTGCATCTGAGCAGTCTCGGCAGTAGATGAACTTGATTAGGCAGGCAGGCGAGATCAAAGTGGCCGGAGCAAAAGCGGACAGGGTCCATCGGCCGGGTCAGTCCTCCTTCGCCGGTTTCCCCTCGGTGGCGGCTTAGTGCGAGCAGATAAGAAATCCTTAGGGTTTAGAGCCTGACTTCCTCATTAGCATTTCATATCAGAAAGCTTGAGAACGCCCGTGTTTGATCCCAAGTCAGACCCTTCCTGGACCAGGAATTACCGCTTTTAGGGAGATAAGAAACTAGTTTCAGGAAAAGGGAAGCTAAAAGTGAACCAGAAAGTGAATTTGATGTCATTTAAATCAATAAGTAAAAATCATGAAGTAGGGCTAGGGTGTAAGAATGCTGTCCTGCTTATAAATTGGAAATGATTGATTTTTAAAACAATAAATTTCCCCATTACTAGTATGCTCATTCAGCTTTTTTAATATTCCAGGAAGTTATTTTGCTCTCACTATTTAAAAACAACAACAACAACAACAAAAATAAAAATCCTTAGACATCTTGTCCAGTTAGAAAATTTTAATGTTTTTCATTTATCATTGTAAAACCAAGGACAAATTTATAATTTTTTTAATGTAGCTGTTACACTTAGGGCAAACTGTCTTTAAGGAGGGATAAATTACTCTAAAAGAAACGAATCCTAGATCGTTTTCCCTTCAAGTAAAGCCTCTTGTTTAAAGAAACTAATTGTTTAAAAATTTAAAAAAGCGGGGAGGGGGGAAAGCAACAGCCAGGACCGGAGGACTAGGCTTTATTCCTGGCATGGGGCTACGCTTTAGGTTGGTGCCCTTTGCGGGGAGGGGCACAGTGAATACAAATATGAGACTATTCTAATTACAGGAATAATAAAAGATAAGAAATGTACACAATTCTTTTTAAAACAGGTTGATAAGTGTCAGAAAATGGATAACTGCTATGCAAGTTTAGAAAAGAAAGAGATGATTGAATCATCACTATTGTCTATATTTATTTTGTGCCCAAGGATATTTATAACTACCCATTGACCTACTCTATCTGCAGTTGGCGCCATGACTGAGTATAGCCAGAGACAGTCGTCAAGCAGAATGATCCTAAAGTTAAGAAAGGCAGGGGTAATTTTACCAAAATGTTTGTAATGGTCTCTGTTCTAGTTCCTTGGGTTTCAGAGGTCATATTAAGAACACCTTTTAAACAATTCTTTTAGTAATGCCTTTAATTATACAGATATCCTTCCCATCCCAAATTCCATTTGTCCTGTGAAATTTCCTCTGGCTTATTGATAACTCTACTTGAAATTCTAATGTGATTAAACCCAACATATTTCTTTACATATTATTATGAACATGTACAATGATCTAGATTTGGCTACTACTATAAAAATTTTTGGAAAAAATTGTAAATTTGATACAAAAAAGAGGTTGTTTATATTCGATTTTTGAAAACGAGCCTAAGAAACAAGTAAGTCAATATACATTTTATTGAGAGTCAGAATGAAGCAGTTCTCTGTTGGGCAGATACGGTTCTACTTTCAGTCGACCTGAAGGTTATGTAGAAGGGAGGCATTATAGGGTACAGGCATAAGAAATTTTCGATGCCGTATTATCACTTGCAGCATATTAATAACAATGCCAATAGCTAACGTGTTGCTCCCCTTTGCTGTGGCAGAATATCTACAGCCTGTGTTAAATTATTAACTGTTGAAAGGTAGAGAAAGAATTATCTGACTTTGAGAAGTGTGAAAATGTTTCTTTCTAGTCTCATTATCTTAAGTAATTATTTCTAAATATATGCGTGTGCCACAGTAAAGATCAATCCCTTTTCTTTCTTTTGCAAGATCTGGTACATGTTAATACATTTAACAAACTTAGTCCATGAAGAACTGGGGTTCACAAAGAAAACCATTGTCTAGGGCACAGGTGGCAAACACAAGGCCCACGGGCCAAATCCGGCCCTCCACCTTGTTTTATCCCGCCCGTCACCTTGTTTCTACCTGGTGGCAGCACTGAGCTCTCGCTTAACTCTTAAGGAGTAGTTACATTTACACAGTCCTAAAATTACATTAGGCCTTTGAAGTGAACCACGAGGCTGATGTGGCGCCTGGTGAAAATGAGTTTGACACCCCTGCTCTAGGGTCATTAAAACAGTGGAACAATGTAATCAACATAAGGAAAACTTTAACAAAAGGTATGTTGTATAAATTCAATATTGATTCCTGAATATGTATGTCTGTGGGGGCTTAATATTCATTAAACTTGGACAGAGTCTGTTGTATTTAGTTACAGGAGCTAAACCAAGAGCAGGGTTTCAAGAATGGACTTGGTCCCATCTTCAATTTCCAAGTTGCTCCTGAAGTTGTCAGGATTTGAAAGCTAACAATGCATTAATTGGTCAATATCTGAGTCCCTACTGTGTGCTAAGCACGGGACTTGGCATGTCTGACAAAACATGAGGACTCTGTTATCCTCAAATAAATGAGTGGGGGGAGGGAAGGGAAGCTCACACATTATACAGGAGAGAAGTTAAGTAAGAGGGAGCCAGGCAAGTAGATAACAAGCCAACTCTTAGCTCCAAATGGAAAAATTTATTTTTTCAGTGGAGCCTGCATCTGAAAATCCTTTCTAGGATTGAGTTTGCTCACTGGCAACAAAAAAGTAGGGTGGGTTAGGAGGTCAAGTAAAGTTCAGCAGCAGCTAATTAAAATTTGATGTGTGCCCATTATATGCAAAATGTTACCCTAGTACCTTTGGGTGTATAAGCCTAAAATATTAAAGCCACACTCTTTGTTCTTGGAAAGCTTCCAATCTATGAGCAGTTGAGGAAACAAATATACTTACATGGGAATGGGGGTTAAAATTGTTCTGAAACATATTTTGGCACATGTTCGGTCATGGGGAAGAGAGAACAAGGTCCAGGAATTGTGGCCAAAATATTTGGAAACAGGGTTCTGGTCACTTTCTGAATCTCTTCTACGACTAGGTGATAGTGGTGGTGGGTGTCAGGGCAGGTGTACCTAATTGATCACACCTAGTTTATTCTGTCATGATCCCTGGCTCCCATTTGATTTGATTTTCATATAATTAAATATGGTTTGAATACAATTAATGCAAAAAGTTTAATAGTTTGTATGAAGTTTTAAAATAGGAGAAATATGTTTGCCAAAGTGGAATCAAACTCCATAACTCAGGAATAGCGGGATAATACATGCCTTCCTCACATTTTAAGTGCTGTATGCCAGGCATAGAATATTCATCAACCTCTTCATCTGTGAAGAAGACAGACAGACAAATATGTTCCCTCCAAAATACTGTGGCATTTGCAAACTATTTTTCCATTTTTGTTATTTGAGATTCTTGTGCGGCTGCTCCATTTTTAATTACTCCCCTTCCTCCCTTCTTTCCTCCTTCCTTTTCTCCCTCCCTCTCTTCCTTTCCTCCTCCTCCTCTCATTTTTCTCTGTGCTAAATCCAAGGAAGCAGATCAGTTGCCATTTAATTTTACTTCCCTAGGAAAACATTGCATGAATGTCATTCCTTACGGTGAGCGTTGTCAACATTTTTGTTGGTACCAATCTTGAATTTATAGTAGGGAGTCCTCATTTCTGAGTTTTGTTAAAAAAAATATTATGACTTTCTCTTTGGCCTTTAAAAGATTTTGGTCTTACTGCTCTTCATGATGTTAAAGGAGCTTTTGGACCAAGCCCCTGTAACAACTCCCAAGAGGCTGGACCAGGCTTTCCTGCCCTCCTCAATACCCAGAGAAGGAGAGATTTGACAATGATTGTGTTTCCTTGGTCAGTGGAGATGGCCAGGCCAGATAAACCAGGCTCCACAGTAGCTGTCTAATCCAGCTCAGAAGATGTGTTTTAAAGGCCTGGACTATTAAAAACTAATTAGAACACAGAGCCGAGGTCCAGAAACTTTTGACTGAAAAACCAGAGAGGACCTTTCCTGATGTGCTGGCACTCGGAAGGGTCCATGGTGCAGTTACAGGGGGTGCAAAATAGCCCCCTGAACAGTCCCCTGAATACTTCCACTTTTCCACCTATGAAAATTAGCCAATGACAACAGGAGGCAGGATGCAAGATCCTCTTGAAATAGTCTCAAAATGTAGGACAAAAACGTTTTTCTCCATGTTACTGAGTTCCTTCATGATGCACGTGCTAGCCAAGGGTCATGGCCAGGACAGGTATTGTACCATGGTGTCCGGTTTGGGGCTGGGACTCTGTGTGCTGGGGTCCTCCAGTGTGGCAGCTGCCAGCTGGCTGGCAACTTGGGATCTTGATGAAACCATTTAACTCTCATGTTGGTGTTGGTCTTTCACACACACACACACACACACACACACACACACACACACACACACAGCCATACCACCAGAGAGAAAGCAAGACAGTGAGAGAGAAATATTTTCACAAAAGTGATTGTTGCTGAATTGTAATGGGACCTTGAGGTGAAAAAATAGAAAGAGGGACTTTGAACACACTTTAGCATCCCAAGACCCTGACTTAGAATTGTCAGGGAATGGACCAAGGATGGAGGATAGAAACAAAACTATGAACTTTTAGCAGGGATGAGGACCGATGTATAATTAGTGCAAAGATTCTTCATCACCCTGAAGTCACAAAAAAATAAATTTTAGATGAGCTCAGGAGCTGAGAAGGGTCGAGGCAGGTAAGTGGGTTAACTACCTGTGGGGCGGACCCAGAGCCCCCCACAGTCGCGCATCGCAATTCATGCCCAGCCTCTGGTGCTTGCTCTCAACCAAGCCTCCTGTCCTCATTGGTCACGTGCTCCCTGGAGGCCGCTCTTGGTGGCTGCACTTTGGTGTCACAACCCGTAGCCAGCATACAATAGTGCAAAATGAAGCTTGTTTAGGACTCTCTTTGATGAGCGAAGATCAAACGGCCTGGGGACCCCAGGTCTTAATCAGACTTGAGTCAGGATGGCATTTCCACAAATAGTCCATTTGCTCGGCTTTGAGCAGACTGTGCTCAGCACATTCATCCGCCGCGGGGCGGGAAATCCTGGCTGAAGCCCCTTGCCTGATCGCAAATCCATTCACACTACAATGCTTGCTGTTGGTTTGCTGTGTCAGTTCATGGGCAAATAAATATAGGGCCCTTCTGACTTAATTAAAGGGGGGTAGAGGAAAGGCGATGGAGGGGAAGATTAAAGCACCAAGGGACATTGGCTCCACGGTGTCTCCAGGGTCAGACGGCAAGTGGGAGAAACCCGCTCTTCTGCTGCCCCCTTGTGGAATTTTTGAAGTTCTTCGTAGGGAGCTATTAATCCCGCAATTTACTTTTGAGATTAATTTTCCTGGTTCAGTTTTGTGTGTGTGTGCTGCATACCCTCTCCATCTCCTCATACCGCAAACAATTCCAGGTTAAACATTCTCTTGACCTTCTTAATACTTCCACAATGCCTTGTTCATAGAACAATTTATAACTTCAAAAAGTGGAAATAAGATGACAAATACAAGAGATTATTTTTACCAATTTATTTTATTTTTTAATTATTTTATTGTTGTTCAATTACAGTTGTCTGTTTTTTTCTCCCCTCTCCCCCACCCCACCCCATCCAAACCCACCTCCCTCCCTTGCTTCCACCCTCCCCCTTGGTTTTGTCCATGTGTCCTTTATATTAGTTCCTGAAAACCCCTCCCTCCACAATCCCCTCCCTCTGGCTATTGTTAGATTGTTCCAATTTAAATAAGCAACTTATGTTTTCAGGTTCAAAAAGAAGATGCAAACCTATATGCTTATGTATAACAATAGTTACAGTACACTAATATTTCCATTTCTTTACAGCCAAGTTTTCTACTTGTGTATTACAGGTTATATAGGACAATAGAAAAATTACTAAAACAACATACTGGAGGTACAGCTGCAAGTATAATATATGTAGGTGTTAAAATTATTATTGGTAGTTATGTATTGTTATTATTTAACAACTAGTAATTCTAAACTAGACCCAAAGTTTTCCTTATAGCTCAATTTTCTTAAAAGTCTTGGAAGAAAAAAAAAAATCTTCCAGTGTAGGATTTCTTTGAGAGAGTAAAGAGTTCTGAAAGATATGTGAGCTTAAAAATAAAAAGAAGCTATTTCCATCCATCAGATTTGCAGATTAATATTTTTAAACACTGATGTTGGTAAAAATGTACAGCAATGTACAATTCTTATACATTGCTGTACAAATGTAAATTCTTACAATCACTTAGAAGAACAATTTTGCAATGTTTAGTAAAGTTGAAAATGTCTATATTTTACAAATCAGTACTTCTATTCATTGGCATATTTCCTAGAAATAGTTTCGCACAGATTCACAAGAAGATATATGTAAGGATGTTCACAGAAGCATTTTGAAATAGCAAAAACTATAGAAATTGAAATATTCATTACCTGGATAATGGGCCATTAAATGTGGTATATTCAAACAATAGAATGTGATACTGAGGTAAAAATAAATTTAATATGGATAAATCTCACAAACAATGCTGAATAAAAAAAATACATGATAACAGCCAGACAGCATTCATATACAATAGCCAAGTGCTGGAAGCAACCTGAGTGCCCATCAGTAAATGAGTGGATCAAAAAACTATGGTACATTTATAAAATGGAATGCTACATGACAGAAGGAAAGAAGGAGCTCCGACGCTTTGCAACAGCATGGATGGAACTGGAGAGCATTATGCTAAGTGAAATAAGCCAGGCAGTGAGGGACAAATACCATTTGATCTCACCTTTAACTGGAACATAATCAACAAAAGAAAAAAGCAAACAAAATATAACCAGAGACATTGAAATTAAGAATAATCTAACAATAGCAAGAGGGGAGGGGGGACTGTGGGGAGAAGGGTTTTCAGGACCTGATATGAAGGACACATGGACAAAACCAAGGGGAAGGATGGGAGCAAGGGAAGGAGGTGGATTTGGCTTGGCTGGTGGGGGAATGGTGGGGAGAAAATGCAGACAACTGTAATTGAACAACAATAAAGTAATTTATAAAAATGAAAAAAAAAAGCCAACAGAAAAAATAACTTTCATTTCAGGGGAAATGGCAATGGTTATGTTATTCAGACTAACCATGCTGTGGAAAAAAATTAATTCTGAATATATATATTTATACATATATGTGTATACATATATGTACATAATCACATATATGTGTATACATATAGGTATATAATCACATATATATTCAAAATTAAGATATATATGCATATACACACACATATATATTTTCCTTCTTAGAAGTCTAAAAAAATAGCTAGAAAGACGATACTACAGATTGAGAAAGAGCTAAGCCAAAATCTACAGGAAAGTAGGAACCACCCAAAATGGGTTACTGAAGCTGTAACCCATTTGCCTTAAGAACAAGCAGTTTCAGAAGTAGAATCTGGTGAAACTTAATTTTGGTTTATGGTAACCTAGAATAAGGAATATAGAAGTTGATGCCCAGAGTTTGTTATTTAAAAAAAAAAACACTGAAGTCATAAACTTAAGTGAATTATACTTATCACAAAGGTAGTAAATATACAGCTATACCCGTTTTATTTCATTTACTATTCATTTACGTTCTTGAGGTTATTTATGCCAATTATATCTCTATGGTAGAAATACTTCATAGTTTAACAGTAAATCACATCATATTTAACAGTAATAAATTGATTAGAAAAACAGCAGACTGATGCAATTTCATTTGTTAAATCATGGTTGAATTACACCCATAGGTTTGCTATGTATACAAGAGTTCAGTAAAAACCAATAAAAGCATCTGTAAGAATTAACTGGCTCTAGGATTTTCACAATGATGTGTGTTAAATTTTCTTACTATTTGTAAATTATGCACTACATATTCTTTATGTGAGTAAAATTTATAATACACCTAAGCATGTATATGTATATATACATGCATTTTTCAAAAATGCTGGTTGCTAACCATTTACCAGCATACCACAAGTTCTAGGCATCCAATTACACAAGCATTCCAGGGGACTGTTTTGACCAGTAAATCTGAGTAGTGCTGAGCAAGGGCAATCTGTCCCAAACCCCTGGCTCTGTAAAAGAATCATTTGGGATATTAAATATCATAATACATATTTCTGGGCCCTGTAACAGGCACTGAAAATAGGAGCCCAGAGCAAGGCTCTGGGAAGATGTATGCATGTGTAAAGGGCGTGTGTCCCAAAGTTTGGGAAGCACCGAGTTTAGAATTGTAGTTCAACCCGGGGCGGAGAGTGAGGAGTTTGGAGCTTGAAAGGTGACAGACCTGGTGGGTGAGGACAGATGGATCAGTGGTGCAGTTTTTCAAAGTGTATCCTAAGGATACCTACATTACACTTCATCAATGGAGAGTGTTAAAAACAGAGTCATCAATTTCACTCCAGGCCTCTGTAATAAAAAAATCACTAGGAGCAAGGTCTGGAAATACACATTTTTAACAGGCATTCTCGGGTTATTTTTTTAGGTACAAAACAGTTTAAGATTCACAGACCTGCAGAAATCTTAATAGTCTTTCAGGGAAAAAAAGCACCTTATTTGACTAATAATTATCTTTTGATGCCTACAAAAACAAGAGGATTCTATTATTTTCTCTCCCATTTCTTATGTGCTTGCAGGGAAAAGCTTCATTTATTTAGTTATTTATGTACTAATTTACTAATCTCTGGTATATAAAACCATAGCAAGGTAATTTTCCAAAGAAATTTAAAACTATGCCAACCAATTAGGAACTATGCCCAAAACAATAGACTTCACAGCTCCAGCCACAGTTCTCTTCTAAATTATTAGCAATTGCAAATAATAGTAACTATTATCAGAAGGAGGTAACAGGATATGCTTTGGATACAGATCTAATTAGCTATTAGATTCTCTGCCTGACACTTTCTTACCTTCTAAATAAGTTTGTGATTAAACTAAATTTACAAAGTTGTTGATATTTGCAAGATGCTCTCACTTGTTTGTTAAGCACAGACAGTACCTCAAAGAGAGCTTTTCTTGTAAACACACTCAGCTAGATAGAGGTGATGC